>VMDR010031514.1:0-12016 GCA_007922815.1 Macrotus californicus | reverse complement strand
CAGGGGTGATGCTTGCGGGTCAGGGAATGCATAGAGCCAATAGGGCAAAACACACTTGACCCATTTCTTCTGATTGGAGCCTACAGAGCAAGGGGAGGAAGCAGAACAATTAGCATAGAGAAGTTGGCAAACCTGGATCATAAAGGGCCATGGTGTCCCTTGATAAGCTTTCTGAAGCCTTTCCTAAATACAAAAAAAGAGTCATTTGAAACTTCTATGCAGGAAAGTGACACTATCCGATATTTCTTCAAAGTTCTTGTTATTGTCCATGTGTGCAAATATTTTGTGGAGTATGAATTCCGTGAAAGAGGAACCGGAGCAACATAGAGAGATCATTGAGATGGGACTGACTCATTCACTGAGGTTTTACTTAGCGCAAGTGGGATTCTCCGGACTACTTCTACAGCTGTATCCAGTTAAACTGCGAAGGCAATCTAAATGGTTTTGTACATGAAAATCCTCAAATGCCCTCAAAATCTGCTAGAATAATTTCTGTCTCTGGGCTTAATTCTCCTTTTCGCTATGTCCTTCTAAATGTTGACCTCTAGGTACCTCTTGTCTGCATCAATTCCTGTCTTTCCTGAATGCATTTATGGAAGATGCCCACCATAATATAATGTCTCATTTTGATGACAACCTGACCCACTTCAGGCGGCCTTAACTGAGCCTAGATCTAGTCCCCAATGTAAATTTGAGTTTGAAAGGCACAAGCCTCATGAAAAAATGCATCTGAGTTGGGAGGTACAAAATTGCCAGCTGTGAGTATAAGAAGCAGTGAGTTAAAAGTGTTAACATACCAAATAGCACCTGTTTGGAAGACAGAGAGAGGCTGTTGGTATATCATGTGTCCCACAGCTAAAGGGGAACAGATGTTCTAAATGCATGGTGTCAAAAAAAAATTCCTGCCACTTTTACAGGGTCAAGAGAAAAAATGCTGTAGGAATTTTAGGATTCTATAGCACCATGTATTTATTTTTACCGTTGACTCAAAAACAATAAACTGAGGTAAAAATTAGTACACATGTAAAATTATTTTAGAAAGGTCAATCTCCTTTATTTAACTCAGGAACACACATTCCACCCTTGTTCAAAGCTACATTATTAAATAAAGATTCAGAAGTGACGTTTATAAAACCACAACACAGTGGGCACTGATTTTGTATCTTTCATGAATACGATACTAAAATATGTTTCACAGGCAATGCTCCTAAATTCAATAGCACTGTTTAGGTGCGCTCTCTCTTGAAGAGAAAAGGCTTCCAATTATTGCCTACTCTTTTAGGAAATCTGTTTTCAGGGGGTGGAAGGAACCTGTGACTGGAAATCCAAGTCGCACTTCCTAGACTATTTCCTGATTCAATTCCCCATGACACGGTGGAAATTGGAGGCTGAAAATGAAGCAAATGAACAGCTGTGGTGCTTCCTGACAAACCTCTTAACTTGTTCTCAGGGAGTTTCATGTTTTAAATCCCATGTACTTCACTTTACTGTCTGTCTCTGCAGGATCAGGTTAGCACTATCAGCTGTGATAAAACATACACTCTGTAAGTCAACTTCCACACCACTCTGTTACCCACGCATTTCAAACATGAGGAACATGCCCTTTCATTTCTTCTTCTTTCTCATAACGTGTATTCATGCACGTGACCCTCTTGTGGTTTCCCAGATTCGTGTTCATCTAACAAAATCCAAACACGCACCACAATCTGAGGAACTTGAAAAAAAAGGTTGAGATAAGGAGTGGTTCAAGTGCCTCAGGCCAAATAAATAGAAACAAAGCAAAAGTTGAGAAAATTTCCAGTGAAAGAGTGCTACTGACATTCAAAATAACGAGTATTTATGAAAATAACACAGCATCGTATGAAGTGCGCAATGGTGGCTGAACTGTATAAATAACTCTATGCCCTGCTGTGTACTCCACTGTGAGCCGATGTTCCTGAACAGGAGATGGTCACACATGGACTGAAGTCGGCTTCAGGCCCCATCCTAGCCGCTGAGGAAGCAATAGGGAGACACACACACTCCCTGCCTTCCCAGGGCCCAAAGTTTAGCAAGCTTATAGAGAGGAAAGAGTAATTAGGGAGCCACATTCAAATGTGAGGACAGCTAAGGAAGACGACCACACAGGAAAAACACCGTTGCCCAGAACACTGAGTGTTCTTCTTTACCCCCTGGGCAGCTTCTGACCTCAATCACCATCGATAATCATTAACTCAAGAAACCCAAGTTAGCATTCACCAGAGTGTATTTCATCTTTCCTCATATTCTGTTGTAACCAAGCACAGTTCAGAACAAAGCGTCTCATGAAGACACTTAAAATATTAAAACACCCTTTGAATTAAATATAAAAGAAGATCCCTTCATATTTGTTAAGTATTCTTATTTGTGCTCATTAGAAGATGCTACTTCCTTAATCAGGTGATATTTCAATTTCAAATCATAATGGGGTGACCTTGGGGATGATATATCCAGAACCTCTAGCACCCTGCCAGGTATATTTAAATCTGGAAGTTACATCATTAAACTTGGAATCATTTTTCTGTCATATCCATCACTGTAATGTGAGAGGAGACAGTTCATAGCCCATGTAACTAAATGTGCTTCTTCCTTTATATTTACTCCCTGTATATATGAAAATATTCATATTCTCCATCTAATCCAAAGAACGTGAAATCCTTGGGTTGACTCCATATTAGTCCTATCATGATAATTCATAGAAAGAACGATGTAACAGTAAATTATACTCTTAGAGCAAGAACTCTGAGATCAGTCATAAGCCCTACAATGTACATGGTGAAATAACCAAGATTACATCACTTATCCACCTGCACAGGAGAGGGTTTTTTGTCGATTCCACCAAAGGCATTCATGTGTTTTGGAGTACATGTGTTTAACAAAGGGAAAGGAATTGTGAAATAGCTTTTTAGAGTACTTAGCAAGGCAAATAGGCTAGAAAGTCAGACTTCGTCTTTACCCCTTTAGCATACCAAGGGGCAGGCCTATTGCACTGGGTCTACATTTAAGCAATGTATGATTCTATTTCCAAGCTGAAAATTAAAAACAAAAAACTCTAATGTTCCTTTTCTCAGTCCTTAGGGCCAGTGAACTGAGTGTGCTGAGGCAGAAGGAAAATCAAACATGATAGAGGACCGACATCTCCGTTTCCCCCACCTCCCCCAGCCCTGCTTTCTATGTATGACTTTTTTTGATTCCACCTTTAAATAAGATGCTGCTGGGGGTTTCTTTCTTGCTGTGTGCAGCATATCCGCTGTGTATATCATCATGTGGTACCTTAAATATACAATTTTTATTACAAAATCTAAGATTTTATTTAGTCATTTTTAGAGACAGAGAATCGGGGAGATACATGGATGTCTGAGAGAAACAGTAATAGGTGGACTTGGACTGTGCACACCCCCAGAGCTCGGGTCCTGGCCTGTAACCCAGGCATGTGCCCTGACCCGGAGTCAAACTGGTAACATTTTTGTTTGAAGGCCAACACTAAATCCACTGAGCCACAGCAGCCAGGCCTTAAATTTTTTTAAAGAAGCTATTATGTAGGAACATTAGCCCCCTCTTTATTCTCAGAGAAGCTAAATCTTCATTGAAGTGAGAAGTATTTAGAAATACTGTTTGTTGAGTCCCACAGATTTTATTATGCCCAAAGGAGGGGCATCAGGCTTGCCTGCTCTTTGAATTCTTAATTGCTAATAAAAATAGGCAATATTCATAAAATACTTCTGGTCAGGTACTGTCATTAGTGTTTAAAATACATTCATGCATGTACTCCTCACAATGTTGATATTGGGGAGGTGCTCATTGTACGCCCACACTGTGCAGATGAAAAGAATGAGGTATAGAGACATACACTGGGCTACCCAAGGCCACAGCCAGTAAAATGCAACCTGGAATTTAAACCACCTTCTCGCTCCAACTGCCCCTTATGTAGTATGAGCTCTGGTTACTTTTATTTCTAGGTTAGCTTTTTTCCATCCAGGAAGAGGCATGCCTCACCTATTTCCTCAGAAGTACTCAAACCTCTTTAAGTTTTGCAGGTTTTATCTTTTTTTAACCATCCGTATTGCACATCAAAGTGCTATTATGACACATTGAGTTTTGGGCCGTGAGTGATTACATCTGAAATGTCTAATATCGCCTTACTTACACAGGACAGCCGACATCAGTTTAGACTTTAATGCAGGAAGATGAGTCTACCCTCAAATGCTGATATAAAAAATGAAAGACTGAGCTTGGCAGTGAGAAGATAGGCAATGCTGAGACTGGACAGACAGACTGCAAAAATCCTTCACAACACCCAGTGCTATGAAGAGGATATTTGGTTGTTTATGTAAGTTCTTATCACTAAGAACTCAGAACTTAATTAAAGGTTATTTGTACTAAAACACCTATGCAGCCTATGAGTTTTTCAACCTTAAAGGTACAAGAGCAAGACCAAACCCAGGGAAATAAATGCAATGCAGGATATGGACAAGGGAACACACTAACAAAAGTTTTCCCAGAGCCACACTCCTGAAGAATTATTCAAATGTACCATAATGAAAAAGAAGTATACATGACAAGGAGAACTTATTTACCTTGTGTACAATTTGTGGCATATAACACTTACTGTATACAAAACAGAATTTTATAGTCTACAATGGGGTTGTACTCCTTCACATTATACTTTTATTGGGGAGAGTGTATGAAGAGCCACGTTCAAAAGAACACAGAAATTACATTAAGTATAAATGATTCACATGGACATTAGTGGCAGCCCCTGCTTTAAGAGTAATGTCAGTTGCTAACTTGCAGAGAGAAGAAACCCACATAAGCCATGCCCCTTTTAGAATATGTTCTTTCATCAGGAAATGTAACCTACTATCCTGATATTCAATAAGTATCAATCAGTGCTTGATGGAGACACTGTTAGGAGCCCATTGCTGGACCTTTTATGGACACTGACTCTTCTGGGCTTTGGTGTAAAAATATGGTTAGACACAACTTACAATGGAAATTGTGCTTGCAAATTAAGGTCTCTTTACTACCGTGTCACTTGCCAAGAGACATTTAAGCAACGAGAAAATAAAGTGACATTATTTCTTCATTTCAGTAGATAACGCTAAAGAGTTGAATTTTTACGTAAAAGTGATGATGTATCTATCACATGCACCGATTAACAAATGACCCTTTCCCTTGGCATAATGGTAATGCTGTGGCCCAGGATGGCAAATGATCAGACAGACAGAAAAGGGTTTAGTGCCCTGCCCAAGGCCATTATGTATGTCAATGACAGTCATTCCTTTGACATTTTGCCATAAGCTCAGTCTCCAGAGACACATTTCTGATCTTTAATAATAACCGAGTTTCTAAAGAAACACTGTGCCTATTTCAAGATATTGAAACAATTCCAACAAAAAAAAAACACATTTTTTTCCAAAGTCTGACATCTCTATTTACAGCATGCAAATTCATGTTTTTCCTCATAATGTGTTAATCAACATTTGGCTCGATGACATCTCCTAATATATACATCAGTTCTGTGACCATAGAAAGCCATGGATTGTGTTTTCGTACTAATCACTCAATAGGTGCAGCACTTAGAATTCCTTCTCGTTTTAGAGAAAAAGGGTAAGACTTTTTGCTGAGCTTCTATCAAACAATCATTTCATGTAAGGCACTGAGTTCAGCAGCTACACTGATGTACAAGCGAGGCTAGCACGCTGGGTACAATCCTTCTAAAGCTCAGTTAATTTTACAATCATCACAAAGAACTCACCAAGTCAGCTGGCAGCTTTTAAGACATATATTCCCACGCATCACCCTTAACCAAGTAAATCAGAATCTGCTGGAACAGCCTAGGAAGCTGTGTACTTACAATGTACTAACTAATGCCGAGCTTTAAATGAGCAGATCCTTAAGTCTTTCAGGTTCACTGTCAGGATCCTGCATGGGAGATGCCAACTATCCTTGCTGCTGAGAAGACAAATCAATTCCTAAGTCTGAATTTTGACTGTGGGAGGAGACTAAGGAAACCTCTTCATGGTGGAAAGGCAAGCCACCCACCCTTCCTGTATTCAAAGAGTACACAGTGCAGTGGTTCTGAGCATAGACTCTGGCACCTCACAAGCTGGGCTCAAACTCTGGATTTCTCCCTTTGCCACAGTGTCTGCATCTGTAACAGGGAGACAATGATAGTACCGATTACCCAGGGTCGTTACGTGTCTTCCATTACAAGTTATTTATACATTCGAAGTACTTCAAAAACAATAGGTACTGTTGTAGAGCGTGCATTCTGTTTTGAATAATTTTCTTCTTGTTCAATTACGCATGTCCCCATAGCGTTCATTCTTTCAGAAGGGTTTTGTATTATATATCCTACAGGACAGGTTGTGACTATCGCCCCCACTATTGAGATACCAAAACTTATGCACAGTTAAATGAGTTTTTCCATGGTCTTCTCAAGTTGCACAGAAGAGCTGGAAGAAAACCCAAATCTCATGCCCCTAAGAGTCCTCCTCTAATGTGCATGCCAGTCCCAGTTTCAACATCCTTGTGGACTGTGAGTTATTACTGTGTTGACTATAGCCCAGAAGACACTGGGTTCCTTACTACATAACTTTTCAAAAAGCACATGCGCACAACAGTTACCACAAAATCCTACAGCGTCACAGGAAAGTCTCAAGAATTGGCAGAACTCAGCTATATACCAATACATACTCCCCACCCATATTAAATCCAAGAAATATTTTCCAGCCTCGTTTTGCGCAACAACAAAATCACCGTTACCAATCTACTGTTGTGTGACATCAGCAACTTCTATGAATGACAAGTGACTGATCGGTGATCAACGTAATACGCAAAAGGTCTTACGGCTTCAAATATGTGAAGAAGCCTTGAAGCCGAAAACTCCGGGAAACAGATAGTGGTGACTTTTAGAGAGAGACACTTGCAAAAGAAATAGAAATTAACACTTTTCTTAGAACGACTACATGGCAGCGAGTTGACACTAGTGCCCTGAACATTCTGCTGCCGACACCACAACCAATGGCAATGCCTGCTTTACAGAATCCAAAAAGTGGCCAGATGCCAACGGGGGTTGTACAGCGCAATTCTGCTCTATGTGAATGGAATCTTCCAGCAGCACTGTAATTGGTCAGCCAATTACAGACCTCTCTCAGACTGCCTCTATTGTCAGCCAGTGCTCCAGAGGGCACTCAAAACCACTGAATGTGCCACATACAGACTCTCTGCACAATGAAGCGGGGATCTGAGGGGCAAGAGGCCAGCATGAGCCTGTGCTGCCGGCCTGGAATGCTGAGCAATAAAGGCTGAAGAAAGTTATTGATTCACTTCATGTTTAGATACTTTAAAGAAAACGCAATGAAGTTCATTCAGATTAATTAATTAAGATGTTATAATTAGCAAAAAAGTACAGACTAGGAGGTTTTCCTCCAGCTGAACACGGCTTAGATCTAACCACATAGAATCAGAACCTCAGTTCAAAAGAACAACTTTTTGAACTGTATAAAAGCAGGGGCGGAAAACTCATTTTCACCGGCGGCCACATCAGCCTCGTGATTGCCTTCAAAGGGCGGAATGGAAGTTTAGGACTGTGTAAATGTAACTACTCCTTAACAGTTAAGCGAGAGCTTGCTGCTGCCGCCAGGTAGAAACAAGGTGCCGGGATGAATAAAACAAGATGGAGACCCGTATTCGGCCCACAGGCCTTGTGTTTGCCACCTGTGATATATAGCATACCTTGTCTACCCCTTCAATCTTTTTTTCTGTTTTTTTTTTAAAGCTTTTATTTACTTATTTATAGAGAGAGGAGAGGGAGAAAGAGAGGGAGAGAGATATTGATGTCTGAGAGAACTATCAACTGGTTGCCTCTCACACGCCCCCAACAGGGGACCTGGCCAGCAACCCAGGCATGTGCCCTGAGTGGGAATCAATCCCATGACCTTTTGGTTCCTATGCCCATGCTCCATACACTTAGCCACAGCAGCCTGAAATACATCTCCAATCTTATATAACTAAATTATAATTCAACATTAAAAACTTTGTGTTGTTATTGCTCAATTTTCAATTCCTTTATCCACAAGGAAATGTTAGTAAGTATTATATTTAAAATATAAACACGACAAAATTTCCTTTACAGCTCGTGCACATATACGGGACACGTAGAAATGAAATACTAAAAGCAGCAGCAATGTATACAACAGCGAACCACAGCTAAGGACTGCAGTCTGATCTGTATTAACTAGATATGAAGAGATGAGACATAGGAAAAAGCTTCGGTTGTTAAAGATGAATATGCCTAAAAGATCGATGTTAAAAAAACCTAGGTTTATCCCCACACACCATTTACATAGTTCCACTGACAGTCTTCAAAGGGCTAACTGGATCAAACAGAATATGCCTAAGAGGAAATGGAACTCATTATTTTGTTCAAAGCACATGCAGAGTAAATAACACTGAAGGCATATATATCGGTGATCAGTCTAAACAGTAAGTATCATCTAATTATGCTACTGAGATATGAGGCTAGGGAGAGTACGAAGGGAAAAACAGCCACCTGTGGTCTACTGTCACTTTTCTGCCACTAGGAAAACTGTACCAGGACTCAAAGTACAGGGTCTCTCAGAAGTAATGCCTGTGTGCGTGTGGTTGGTAGGGCAATAAATGGGTACAGTAATTTATGCTTTTAATTTGAACATTTCACCTAAAATGGCATGTGCTCTGCTTGAGTATGATATTGTTATGTTACAGAATTACACGCTTAAGATTTTGTAATTAAAAGGGGGCTTCATCTGTGTCAGATCCTGTACGAAAAATCTACAGGTATTCAACAGATTTATCAGAAATGTAGCCAGCAACACCTCTTCCACCCCAAGGCAAAATAAATTCACACGTTTGAGAGCAAGGCACAATGAATCGATCATTCCAGCGCTGCAGTGGAGGTTACAGAAAAGCAAGTGCTCCACTTGCAGCAACAAATTTCTGTACAAGAACGTTGTCAACGACAGCAATCCAATGTGTAAATTGCTTTCTGTGATTGAGATCTTTGGTGTGTAAATCACAGAACTACGTCAGACCAAATCCTTTAATATGTCAGTGTGCCTGCTTCCTGAAATCGTGTGCAAGGTGAGCGTTCTGTAGTATGAGCGATCAACAAGGAACTTCCCAATGACCTTCCAAAAGGGGTCCCGCTGCCGATCACTTCTGAAGTAAGATGGTGTAAAACAACATGAAGGCAAAGCATATACACATGTTGTAAAAGCAGTGAACCTTTTCGAGCTCGAGTTACGAGTGAACACAGGAATAAACTGTAGGTCCGAAGGAGGCCAAACCACATGTAACAGTTAATTACTTGAGTGGCCGGAAGCCCCCATGCACTTCTACAAAAGCTCTTCACCATGACCCTAGTCATGAGGAAGGAAACAATGTATGTGGGACCCACTCTGCATCATGAATAGTAAGAACTGGATGGTTATGAATACTTGACTAACACTTTTACTACCTCATTCGGGCCTTACAGTCACTTTGTAGAGAGGTAAACATAATTATCCTGGATTATTTCGGATGGCCCAATGTAAACAGAATGGGGAGGAGAAAAAACAGAAATGGCAGCTAGAGAGACTGAGGAAAAGGGGACAGGGGTGACGGCCAGAAGAGGTCAGCCAGAGAACACAGCTGCACACACATATTGCCCTTGGACACAAGACAAGGATGTGGTGGTGGTGGAGGGGGGGGGGGAGTGGAAAACACACCTCTGTAACGGTGTTGACAAAATACCCATATTTTGCCGTGTCTAATGTGCACTTTTTTGCCCAAATTTCCCAGGGAAAAATAGGGATGTGCATTATATGTGGGTAGTACCTGAAATACCTCGTATCTGTTCTTGTATTTTGTAATTATTTGGTAGATAAAATGTCTTGTACCATAGTATGTTCAAATATAAATGCTAAAATTCCTTTATAAGAAACAAGTATCTACATATAACTAAATAAAAAATTGAATTGAAACTTCAATTTCCTTCTTTATCCTTCACATAGAGAGAAACATCTATATGAGAGAGAAACATCACTCAGTGCCTGTTGTACCCGCCCCAACCACAGAAGGAAACCATGACCTACCAGTGCGCTCTAACCAGGGATCCAACCTAGTGCCCATACTCTGTGCCCTCAGGACATGCCTTAATCAGAGATCAAAGCTTTCTGGGATCTCTGGGTCACACTGGAAAAAGAGTCGCCTTGGGCCACACATTACATTATGCAAACACTAAAAACTGATGAGTTAACAAAAATAGAAAGGTTTTACATGAATTTACCATTTTATGTTGGGCCACACTGTTAGCCATCCTGGGCCCCATGCACCCTGTGGGCTGCACACACCCCTGCTCTGTATGTAAGTGATCCACCCGGCCATGTCGACCCTTAGCGTTTTTTGGATGTTATATATTCTTGATGCAAATGATTCATAGGACATATGGTGAAATTATTATAGCCCACTTTTTGACTAGCCTTCTCATTTTCTTAATGCTGCCTTTGATTTATACCAATTTTAAATTTTCTTAGGTGTAGCCTATAATCATTTAGTTTTTTTGTGATTATCGTTTATTGAATTCTAAGAAATATTTTCTTGTCCAAAGTGGCAAAGATATCCCCATGAGAAGTTTTTCTTCTAGGACCTTTATTAAAGGGATTTCTCTCTCGCCTTTATTACGTTTGTGACTGATTTCAACATAATGTGTATGGTATCGGGTATGAGTGATAATCTGTTCCATATTCAGTTGTTCCTACACCATTCCTTCTAAATACTTACCTCTTGCTAACGAACTGCATCCGTGTCTTTTTCAGAAAACAATTAGCCATACATGTCGGAGTCTATGCCTGGATTCTCCTTTCCTTTTCACTGAGTAAAGTCAATACTTTCCTACTACTACTCCTGCTACTGTGGATTTGTAGTCAGTCTTAAAATCAAGTAGCATCAATTCCCTAAATCTGTAATCTTGTAAGATTGTTTTAGAAATTCTACATTTTCTACATTCACACATAAACTGTACATATCCACGTGCAGATTATGCTTACAATTAATGCAAGTTTTATTAATTAGTATGAAAATAAATACATGAACATGTACAAGCAGAGGAGGATAGAAGGGCACAATAATCATTAGAAGAGCTATTCTTCCTAAATGGATGAAAAAATTGAATACAACTCCAACTAACAACAGTAAATTTCTAGTTCTGCAAATTAACTTAAAGTTCATATGAAACCATTTCAAGTATTGCTGAGGTTATTCTACAAAATCTAATCACAGACTATCCCTATCAGGTACTGCGTTGTACACATCATACAGGTAAAATACAATGGTTTTGACACACAGACAAAGGGTAAGACCAAGAGAAACAGAAGAGATAATCTAGAAATAGACCTAATAATATATGGGATCCTAAGAGAAAAAAAGCACATATGGTCTAGGGGCCCAACATAAGATCACACAATGGAACTGCTGTGTTTTCTTTTTTAACAAACTTTTCAAGCTATGAGATATAATTGACCTACAACATTATGTAACCTTAAGGTACACAATGTGATGATTTTAGATGACTTGACACACTTATATATTGTAAAACACATAGAGGAACAGAAGTCCAGATATAAAACCTTACATATATGGGCAATAAATATTTTACAAGCGAGCCAAGCTAATCAATGGGAAAAAGATCATCTTTTCAATAAATGATGCTGGGAAAATTGGAAGGCCACATGCAAAAGAATGAAATTGGACCCCTGGTCTTACACTATTGCCAAAAAATTCACTCAAAATGGTGTGAATACTTAAATATAAGAACTGAAATGTGAGAAAAACACTCCTTCAGATTGGTTGTGGCAATGACTTTTTGGATATGACACCAAAAGCATAAGCATCAAAAGGAAAACTAGGTGAAACTACAAAGTTTCTGTATAGCAAAAGAAACATTCAACAAAACTAAAAAAAAAAAAAGCAACCT
>VMDR010031513.1:0-12025 GCA_007922815.1 Macrotus californicus | reverse complement strand
TAAGCAAACAACTAGAACAGGCACAGAATCACAGAAATGGAGATCACATGGAGGGTTGTCATCAGGGGGGTGGGTGGGAAGAGAGGGGGAAAAGGTACAGGGAATAAGAAGCATAAATGGTAGGTAGAAGATAGACAGGGGGAGGTTAAGAATAGTATAGGAAATGTAGAAGCCAAAGAACTCATATATATGACCCATGGACATGAACTAAAGAGGGGGAGTGTGGGGGGAAGGGATGTGCAGGGCGGGATGGGGGAGGAGATGGGACAATTATAATAGCATAATCAATAAAATATATATATTTTCTTAAATGGCATTCCCTTTAGAAAAGAATTTTTATACAAACAATAACCAATCACAGTAAAGAATAAAAAATTATCTAATTTACAATAGCAACAAATGTTAATTACCTGAAATTAAACTTAAATTGATCCTAAAATGTTTAACTCAAAATGGATCAAAGATTATTTTGAAGTTTAAACTCTAAACCTCTTAGGAAAAAAATAGATATAAATCTTCATAACCTTGATTAGGCAGTTACAAATAATAACCAGGCAAATTTCTTAGATATGACACCTAAAATATAACAAGCCAAAGAAAAAACTGGATAAACTGGACTTTATCAAAATTTAAAACTTTTGTCCGTCAAGAAAGTGAAAAGACAACACACAGAATACAGAATAAAATGTACAGATCATATTTCTAATAAAAGTCTAGGACCTAGAATATATACAGAACTCTTAGAACTCAACAGTAAGAATAATAAATTAATAACCTATTTTTTAAATGGGAAAAGGATTTGAAGAGACATTTCTCCAAATGGCCAATAAATACATGAAAAAATACTCAACATTATGTAAATCAATTCCACAATGAGATAATACTTCACAGCCCCTAGGATAGCTACAGCGAAAAAAAAACATCGTTGAGAAGGACGTGGAGAAACTAGACCATTCAGACATTGCTGGTAGGAATGTAAAATGGTATAACTACTCTGGAAATGCTTTTCAGTTCCTCAAAAGAGTTAAACATAGTTACCATGACCCAACAATTCCACTCCTAGATAAATATCCAAAAGAAATGATAACTCGCATCCATACAAATATCTGTACATGAATGTGCATAGCAGCATTATTGGTAATAGCCAAAAAGGTGGAAACGACCCACAATGAATGGGTAACAAAATATGATATATCCATACAACGGAATATTACTCGGTGGTAAAAAGAAATGAGCAGCAGAAACATTATGCTAAGCGAAAAAACCTGCAGAGACAAAAAGGAGATTAGTGGCTTCCTAGGGGAGGGGGACAGGACTGACTGCTAATCAATCTGGGTGCTCTTTCTGGAGTGATAAAATGTTCTGAAATTCCTTACTGCGATGGTTGCCCAACTCTGTGCAAATATTAAAAGCCACTGAATTGCACACTTTAAAAGATCAAGTATATGGTATGTGAATTATATCTCAATACAGCTGTTTTAAAAGATAAGTAACACACATTCTCATTTCACTAAGTAAATACTATATTTTGCTACGTATAATGCGCACTTTTTTGCCCAAATTTTTTAGGGAAAAATAAGGATGCACATTATACATGGGTAGTACTGATTCTGTATCTATATAAATGTTTTTAATTATTTTATTTATGCTTATGCATTAAAAGTGTAACTCTAGAAAGCAAAAACGATGCCCGTATGCAAAATATACCCTGGAATACAATAAGTGGTTGTTTCTAAATATAAATAAATAAATAATTGAATTAAAAATTAAAACAAAAGGTTTTTTTTCCCCTCAAAGTTCGGGCCAAAAACATGGGTGCACATTATACACAGCAAAATACAGTACATACCATCGGTATAATAATGGGCATAATAATCCTGTATATAAGGCGCACAAAAACATGGGTGCATACTACACACAGGAACGCATTACACGCGGCTAAAATATGGTACCTAGGAGTAGGAATGCTGGGTAGTATGGTAAGTGTATGTTTGCGTTATAAAGAACTGCCGAATGTTTTTCTAAAGTTGCCATATCATTTGCATTGCCATCAGCAATGGGAGAAAGCACTAATTGCTCCACGTTATTAGCATTTATTGTCATTTTCCTTCATTTTTCTTAATTTATTAATTTTCTAAGTATACAGTAGTATCTTGTTGTGGTTTTAATTTGCAACTCCATAATCACTAATGATGTTTATCTTTGGGTATATTTATTTGCTGTCCTTACACTTTGTTTGGGAAATTTTCTACTTAAATCTTTTGCCAATTTTGAACTAGGTTGTTTACTTACTAAATTTTGTAAGTTCTTTCCACATTCGGACACAAGCCTTGTCAGATATGTGATAGAGGAGAATTCACTCCCAATCTGTGGCTTATCTTCTCACTCTCGTGACACTGTTTCCAGTAGCAGAAGTTCTTAATTCTGATGAAGTCGCATTTTTCAATGCACTGATTTATAGATCATGCTTTTGGTATCATATTTAAGAAATCTTTGCCTGACCCAAGATGAAGACAAGTTTGTCTTATATTTTCTTCAAGACATTCTATAGCTTTAGGTCTTACCACGAGGTCTATGAACCATTTTGAACTAATTTTTGCATAAACTGTGAGGTATTTTTTGCATCGAGGCTATAATAAAGGAAAAGATGCTATTTTTAATTATATTTTATTGATTATGCTATTTCAGTTGTCCCAAATTTTCCCCTTTGTCCCCTTCATCCAGCACCCCCAACTCCTTCAGGCAATCTGGGTAAAGCAATAAGAAAATCCACCTAAAGCCCTCGCTGGTGTGGCTCAATGGATTAAGCACCTGCCTGTGAAACAAAGGGTCGCTGGTTCGATTCCCAGTCAGGGCACATGCCTGGGTTGCAGGCCAGGTCAGGTCCCCAGTAGGGAGCGCTTGAGAGGCAACCACATGTTGAGGTTTCTCTTCCTTTCTCCCTCCTTTACCCTCTGTCTAAAATAAATAAAATCTTGGGGGGAGTGATGGGGAGAAATGCAGACAACTGTAACTGAATAACAAGAAAGTAATTTAAAAAAATTAAAAAATAAACATTCCCAAAGGAAAAAAATAAAATCTTTTTAAAAACTGTTTAAAAAAATCAGAAAAACAAAATCCACTTAAAAATCTGTTAAGATGGTCTTAAAAATCAAAATATAAAACACATGAATCATATATCAATCTAATAAAAGCCATATTTAAATGTAAAAAAAAAAAAGTAGAAAGAAAATCCAGTTATTCACTCCCTCAGTGTTGGTGGGAAGTTAAAACCATGTATATCCCAGGCATGGGAACTATCACACATGTTGCTTCTTCAAGCCACAATAAAAACTAAAACCAACCACCCTGCTTCACCCTTGTCCTTGAAGAACCCTTTTGCAGTTTATTGTGCAAGTAAACTCTATTTCATATTTCATATCCATTAGTGCCTCTGTGACACTGTCTAAACATTTAATAAATTCCCAGGCAGGGGTCGTCCAGTGTCTGGTAGGAGATAGTAGGTCCCCTAGTATAACCGAGACTTTTTTTTTGGCGTAGCAATATCCAACTATTCCATACTATCCTTTTGTACTGAATTGCCTTTATACCTTTGCCAAAAACAAATTGATCATTTTTGTGTGTCTGGATTCTCTATTTTGCTCCACTGATCTGTATGCCTATCTCTTCTCCAATACCACACTGACTTGAATACTGCAGTTATACAGTAAGTTGAATCAGATAGTGTGGGTTTTCCAACTTTGTTCTTTTTCAAAATTGTGTTGCCTTTCCTAGTTTTTTTTCCCACATCCACTTTGGAGTTAGCTTGTCAGCTTCTATAAGCAATCCTGCTGGGATGTGGACTGGAACTGTATTGAATCTATAGGTCAGTATGGGAGGAAAGGAAATCTTAACAAGAATGAGTCTTCCAATCCATAAATATGAAATATCTCTCCACTTACGTAGGTCTTCTTTGGCTTCATGCATCAGTGTTTTTTTAACTTTCAGTATACAAATCTTGAACATATTCTGTAAAAGTTAATACTTAAGTATTTCGTGGGTTTTGGTGCTGTTAGGATGATACTTTTAAATTTTAATTTCCAATTGTTCTTGCTAGTATAAAGAAATACAATTGATTGTTATATATTGATTGTCCTTCAACCTAGCTAAATTCACCTATTAGATCTACAGCTTTGTTTAACTTTTCAAATTTTCTATACAGACATACTGTCCATGAATAAAGATAGTTCTTGCTCTTCGAAACACATTGTTAAAAAAATGAAGACAAGTCAAAGACTAGGAAATAATATTTCCCTATCACATATGATGTAGCTGTTCTATTCCCACATATTATGCAAGAGAAAAGAAAGTATATATCCCTCCAAAGATTTGTACATGAATGCTCATAGCAGCTTTATTTGTAACAGCTAAAAGCTGGAAACAGCCCAAATGCCTATCAACTGGTAAATGTACCAAAAAAAAAAATTGTGGTATATCCATACAATGTAATACTACTCAGCAATAAAAAGGAATAACACGTAACATGGACAAAAATATATACATAATAAAACCACATATACTAGAATAGAGGAAAATAAATTCATGGTTGTAGAGGATGTGAACCTAGATTTGTGCTTCCATTCAGCACTTACTCAGATTTAGTATCAAGTAAAATGTTAGTAACGTGCTTACATACCATGTAACATTTATGTCTCATTTCTCCTATGAAATATTTCTCTTCAGTCTTTGATTCTCCCAAGGACGGACACTACAGGCGGACACTACTTACAATGGAGAGCAGCTCAAATGCCCAACAAGAGAAAGAGGCTTAGTATACCAATTTGATATAACACTATTTAAATTAAAAATATGTAAACCACCCGGCCGGTGTGGCTCAGTTGGTTGGAGCATCATCCGGGGCACCACAAGGTCACGGGTTCCATTCCTGGTCACAGCACATACCTAGGTTTTGGGTTCAGTCCCAA
Source organism: Macrotus californicus (assembly GCA_007922815.1). NCBI lineage: Eukaryota > Metazoa > Chordata > Mammalia > Chiroptera > Phyllostomidae > Macrotus > Macrotus californicus. The sequence continues at coordinate 7,061 of VMDR010031513.1, read as the reverse complement.
GGTGGGGCACATGCGAGGAACCACAGTTCGATGTTTCTCTCTTTCTCCCTTCCCCTCTCTCTAAAATCAATAAACATATCCTTGGGTGAGGATTAAAAATAAAAATAGATTTAAAATTTTCATTATGTAGAAACACAAATCTTTAACTAGTTTCACAAATATACATACACATTTCATCTGGCTTATCTCTTACATAGTCATACACACAGACAAACACATACACAGCATTACGATTTAATTATAGGGTTCAAGATCTCACTATAAGAGCAATGGAGCTTAATACCAAGGGCCTGTGCGATTTACTTTTTGTTTACCTTCAAGCATTTTCCACTTTCAAAGTAGAAACAAAGACATATTACATGTGGGGGGCAGTGGTGGGGAGGGGCTAAGAGGGAAAATACGATATATGATTGCCTAGACAATTTAGCAATTCAACAGTTCCCCTACCAACCTATTAACGTTTGTCAAATAAACTTTTAGCAAAAGTTTATTAGGGCCATCTATACACTCAGTCCAGTCAGACTGACAAGCCCAGCTCAATTTTCAGAAATATTCAAGAAATACTGCCTCAATATACCTAGATATCCCTAAAGATTAACTTTACATCTCTTCTACTTTTTTAGTGCTTACAAGTTTCGACATATGCTTGAGAGGAGGGAGGAGAGTATCTGTAAAGGGAATATAAAACTCCATTCACGTGTGTCTACGTACTTGCATTTTTTGAACCAGGTCCCACACCCTCTATTACATTCTCAACGGATTTCATGAACTGAAACGAGGTTGAGAACTGCTATGTATTTCACAGGGCACACTTTTCAAATCTGAGAGCAGGAACTCTATCTCAGTTGATTATTAATTGCTAAGTAAAATAAGGCTTTCCGTCCATAGAAATGAAGGCTCACAAGCTTTATGATTGCATCCCTGAATTAAAAGCAGAATTTGAACTCAGTTGCCTTCCGAAAGACACCGCTTGTCAGTGTACAACTCACTCTGCGGTTTTAGAAAGGGTAGCATCTCCTTACCAAGAAGCCAAGATTCACCTGCAACACTTGGACTACCGAGCTGATACAAACTTTCTTTTTTTCAATAGTCTCTTTATTAAATTTTTCTGCAATAATTAAAAGTTGCACACACTTTATCATCTATTTTACTGCCTTAGTTACCAAGACACTAAATGCCCAATGTAATTATCTGCTTACCAAAACCCTGGCTTTCTATACTTAAAAATCAAACTCGTTTTAAGAGGTCAAAGGAAGCAGCATTAGCCACCTAAAAAAAGGCAAAGCAGTCTTTTTCCTAGTTAGTCTATGTTAAATTTATAAGAAACATTGCCATCAGCTATCTGAAATACTGGCAGGACTTAAGGCATAATGTTTCAAAAACAAAAATGACATAACTTTTATTTTTCATTATTTTATTTATTTTTAGAGGGAGGGGAAGGAAGGGAGAAAAACATCAACGTGTGGTCGTCTCTCACTTGGCCCCCACTGGGGACCCGGCCTGCAACCCAGGCATGGGCACTGACCGGGAATCGAACCGGTGACCCTCTGGTTCGCAGCCCACGCTCAATCCACTGAGCTACACCAGCCAGAGCAAAAGTGACATAACTTTTAAAGGTAAGTGACAAAACCTATGCTTCCTATGGAACAAAAAAAGTTAAATTTGAAGTTCATGTTTAAGATTCTAAAATTACACTCACAAAAAGAAATTTACACTCACAGGCTAAAAACCAAAGTTAAAGAAAAATTATGACACGTCTATTTAAATTCCAAATCACGGCCAAACATATTCAAGGTTGTTCACTTTCGGCTTCTTGAATATTTTCTGCTTAAGGTATCCACTTTCTCCATAAAAACTTGATCAGAAAAATCCCTCTGAAATATTTTATAAATTAAATTCCAGTGTTCCCGCTATGCGGAATGAATATTTCATTTGATTATTTTAGGAAAAGACTAGCCTCATTCATAAGCTACGTCTAAACCTAAAAGGGGAAATATGTTTCTTTCCAGAACCTTAAAAAAAAAAAAATGAGCAAAAGAGTTGATGAAAGAACACTCCTGCCACGTCTTTTCCCCTCCCCCACACACGTAGTGGCTATTTCATCCCTTCAGCGTGCATTCCAAGGGAAAGTCGGAGCGGCCGCTCCGGGAGAAACCAGAAACAGTTAAGTTGAAATTGGCAAGCCGCCTCCGCCTTTCAGATCAATTCCTAAAAGGAGATCTAGGTTCTTACTCATCCCGTTCTAAAGCAAACAGTCCAAAAATTCCAAGAGCCCTTTCTCCACTCTATCCGGGACGCATGAGATGTTTAGTTCTAAAAACTGAACTGGATTGAATATATTCAATTATTTAGGAAAATAGTCTTCTATTTATGGTACCACTGCTCCCCCTTAAGACATAGACCTGGGGGCCATTCATGTACTCCTACTCAAGGTTGTCACATAACCATGGAATTCGTTTTACTAACGCGGACTTTAAAAGCAGCAAACAGCTGAGAAAGAGAGGAGACAGGGGAGAAGCTCCTGTGCCTTAAAATTGTTTTCTGTGTAAAAAGAAGGAAGGAAAAAGACGAGCTTCCCCGAGAACGGGGTGATCTGACAGCCGACTTCCTCAATCCGTCGACAACTCGCCGCCCGGGGCTCCGTTTCGCCGCTGAAGCAGCACCGCCGGGCGCAACAGTTGAGTTAGCCCCGTGCTTCTCTTCCTTCACCCCGTGGCTTTTCGATAGTGGGGGAAAAAATGCCCGCAGGGCTTCAGCTCTGAGCTTTAAAATCCACTGTCCGTGGGGCACACGCTTACCATCTGCCGCCAGGGAGGCCGAAACCCCACGCCCCGCACGCGCCTTCCCATCAGCTTTGCAGGGAGGACCAGGTATGAGAGGAGCTCGGAAAAATCAACAGGGTGATTCCAGCCCGGGAAGGAATATTCACGAAAGTTCTGGTCCCCTGGGCGGGGACGCAGGCTGCCGCAGCCCGAACGGCTGGAGGCGCCCACCGGGGAGGAGGTGGGAAAGGAAACGTACACCAGGGCAGAGAGGGGCCTCTGGGCCAGACGGGGGTCGCGCGGCGCAGGCCGAGGGGCCGAGTCTCCAGAGACCACGCTGGGGCTGCGGTGGAATACTGGCGAACCCTCGCCCCCCGAGCCATCCCACCAAAAGGGACAGGCACCGGACCACAGGGCGGTCCGAGGAGGACCACAGCTGCCTGAGGGCCTCGGCCTCAGTCCCCAAGATCCGGGGAGCGTCTCACCTGGGAAGTAGGACGGGAGCGCCTTCTTCGGTCCCCTGTTGCCTGCACACGCGCGGGTAACCTCCTGCCTTCCCTCCACCCGCCGGCGGCGCGACTGGGCGGCAGAGGGAGCCAGTAAGCCTTTTTATAACCTCCAGGCCGCCACGGCAGCGCTGGATAGGAGGCGACTGCAGCCCTCTCTACGTGAGCTCTATCACACCAGCATCCCGCGGACTGCGCAGGCGCCCGCCCGACCTCCCTCCCGCCCCCACACCCAGCCCACAGCCGTCGCCCACACCCTCACGCTCCAGTAGCTGGTGGAGTCTGAGGCCGGGGGGTGGGGCCGGCAGGCTGGCTTGGGATGTGCCGCGCCTGCGCAAAGTGCTCAGCACGCCGGCGTCGCCTTGGTTACCTTGGATTTGCCCAGCGCCTTTTCACCGTGTTATTTAGCGCCTGAATTGCAGGATCAGCCTTAGGACTAAAAGATGTAAGCCACCAGCAAGGAAATATCCTAAGTATGAGAAGGGGAGAGCGGTAGCGTAGAAAATAAAGCAGAAAGGAAGCTTCCGGGTGGAAAATAATAAAGTGCATCCCTGGTATAGCACCAAGAATGGTCCTGAGGCTTTTGCTTACTAACCTTCCTTAGTCACCTCTGCTGGCGAGCAAGTCTCGCTCCATCGTCCACCTTTATACTTTAGATCAGTAGATAACGGACTCTGCGCTTCAGAGACGTTTTCTGGTTCTGTTCCTGGCCCAGTCCCATATTAACGTTGGGCGTTAACCTCTCTGTATCTCAGTTTCCTCATGTGTAGAGTAATAATAAGGGCAGATACCTCGTAGGATTATTGTGAGAATTAAGTAATAATGCATCTAACGCTCTTAGCCCAAGCATAGCATACAGAAAGGACTTGGTAAATATTAGATTGTGTTGTTGTAGCATATAAGACACCCAATGTTGTTTTTGGTCTTAGTCTAACATTTTCCTTGGTCATTGTATTCCTAAAAGAAGAAAATCTTACTACCAGGAAGCATACGTTGAAGAACATAATCTTTGTCAGGGAAAGGGAAGAATGACCTCTCTAAGACTTACTGTCCGCAAAAATTGTTTCTGAAGTTTTCCATGGATGCTAAAAAGCATAGTGATTAATAATTAACATTTGACTCTTATCTAGGCGGTGGGGTTCTTTATACAGATACAGAAATAGAGGAAGTTTACTTTGGGAACCCTAAGCAACCAGGAAGTAACTAGAGTAATCTCCCCTTATTTGGGATTTCACTTTCTACAGTTTCAATGGTTTCAAGTTACTTCAATCATGGGATGAAAATATTATATGAAAAATTCCAGACATAAACAATTCCGTGAACAATTCATAAGTTTTCAATTGCACACCTCTGAGTACTGCGATGAAATCTTGAGCCATCCTGCTGCATTCTGACCAGGTCATGAATCATCCTTTTGTCCAGCTTATCCATGAGGGTTACCCTCCCCACCTATCAGTCACTTAGCAACCCTCTGGGTTATCAGATCCACTGTCCCAGTATCCCAGTGCTTGTGTTCAGGACTTTTTTTTACTTAATGGCCCCAAAGCCCAAGAGTAATGAGGCTGGCAATCTGGATATGCTAAAGAGAAGCTATAAATGAAAAGGCTAAAATTCTTGACTTAATAAGGAAAGAAAAAAAATCATATTTTGAGGTTGCTAAGAATGAATATTCCATCTGTTAAACTGTGAAAAAAGGAAAAAGAAATTCATGCTAGTTTTGCTATTGCACCTCAAACTGCAAAAATTAAGGCCACAGTGAGTGACAAATGCTTAGTTAAGATGAGAAAGACATTAAATTTGTGGATGGAATGAATGAACAGAAAACTTCGTGTTGCAGTTGACAGCAAAGTGTCGCACCAGAAAGTACTCATCCTCAGCAAGGGATCCCCTGAAGTGAGTGACCATTTTAACATAACTTTGATTACAGTACATTGTTATACTTATTCTATTTTATTATGTTGTTTTTAATATCTTACTGTGCCTAACTCATAAATGGAACTTTGTTATAAGTGTGTATGCATTGAAGAAAAACATTAGTATTGATTATATACAGGATTTGGCACCATCTGGACTTGCAGCGATCCACTAGAAAATTTGGAGCATATCCTCTGTGGATAGGGGAGACTACTATATAGTGATGTCTAAATTGCTGTTCTCAAAGCGTGGTTGGGGGGCCAGGGTGAAAGTTATTTCATACTAAGACTTTATTTGCCTTTTCCACTGTAATGAGAGTACAATAGAGTTCTCCACAGTGAACATGTTCTGTACAACAGATTGAAGCAGATTTGAGAACTAGGCCAGACATTAAAGAGATTTGCAGAAAGGTGATATAATGCCACTCTTCTCACTCAACTCTTTTTGCTGTGGAAAATATAGTTACTTTTCATTTAAAAATGTCATCTATGTGGCCCTGACTGGTGTGGCTCAGCGGATTGAGCACCAGCCTGTGAACCAAAGGGTTGCCGGTTCGATTCCCAGTCGGGGCACATGCCTGGGTTGGGGGCCAGGTCCCCAGTAGGGGGCGCGCGAGAGCAACCACACATGGATGTTTCCTTCCCTCTCTTTCTCCCTCCTCCTCTCTAAAATTAAAAAAATAAAATCTTTTTATAAAAAATAAAATAAAAATGTCATTTATGTGAACATGCATCAGATGTATTATTGTTTTTATATGAATTAATAAAAAGATTTTACAGGTTTGTTTATTCCTAACACAGTCAATGTGGATAAGATTCACATAAAAGCTTTTGGGAGTCCTCAGTACTTTTGAGGAGTGTGAAATGGTCATGACACCAGAGAGTTTGAGAACTGCTAGTGTAAACACGTAGCAGTGAGCCAGCCCCTTGACACAAGAGGCTACGATCTGCTGAAAAATCTTTGCCTCAAATGGAGTTGTAACCAACTCATCCACCAGCCCTATGTAGAACTGACTGAAAACTGTCAATTACCCTATAAATAAAATAGCTCCAAATCGTGAGGCAGACTTACTGTAAAGTTAAGAAAATTTCCGGGACATTCATTTGCACTAGCCCTTTCCAAGGCCCTGGAAGAGGCCCTAGCAATATGTTCACAGGGTATATGCTTTTGTAAAATTTGTAAAAGTAAACATTTTTAACTGCAATTTTTTTAGTGTATTTTCTTGATTATGCTATTACAGTGTCGCATTTTTTTCCTCCCCTTTATTCCCCCCCACCCTGCAGCCTTCCTCCCACCAGCATTCCCCCACCTTAGTTCATGCCCATGGGTCACACATATAAGTTCTTTGGCTTCTCCATTTACTACACTATTCTTAACCTCCCCCTGTCTATTTTATACCTACCATTTCTTATTCACTGTACCTTTTCTCCCATTCCCCGCTCCCCTTCCCTGCTGATAACCCTCCATGTGATCTCCATTTCTGTGATTCTGTTCCTGTTCTAGTTGTTTGATTAGTTTGTTTTTGTTTTTGTTCTTTTTTAGGTTCAGTTGTTGATAGCTGTGAGTTTGTTGTCATTTTAATGTTCATAGTTTTGATCTTCTTTTTCTTAGATAAGTCCCTTTAACATTTCATGCAATAATAACAGCTTGGTGATGATGAGCTCCTTTAACTTAACCTTATCTGGGAAGCACTTTATCTGCCCTTCCATTCTAAATGATAGCTTTCCTGGATAGAGTAATCTGGGATGTAGGTCCTTGCCTTTCATAGTTTACAAATACTTCTTTCCAGCCCCTCCTTGCCTGCAAGGTTTCTTTTGAGAAATCAGCTGATAGTCTTATGGGAAGTCCTTTGTAGATAACTCTCTCCTTTTGTCTTGCT
>VMDR010031512.1:0-12018 GCA_007922815.1 Macrotus californicus | reverse complement strand
AAATGCAGACAACTGTAAATGAACAACAATAAAGTAATACAATCTTTAAATAAAAAAAAAAGATTGTTCAATGGATTGTAGACATTTTTTTTCATATTGTAGACTGAATCTTTATTTCAGCTAGATGCTAAGTATTTGAAAGTTGCAAAATCAGAATCACTACTCTTTTATTTTATTATTTTTATAAGCATCAATTCTCTTTGACTGAGCCCACATTGACTCCCCACTACAGAACATTGGAAACCACTATTACAGCCCTCTATGGTGAATAACTTATAGTATTAATTTTGTATTAAAATGATCAGATATACTATACAATTGTCCAAGATCTTATGATAAAATAATTATCTTCTATTTATGATTCTCATCAATTACCTAAATTATTCTATTTTTGAGCATTTAGATCATTTCACAGATTTTATTAACAGCAATGATTGTTTGAGTATGTATAGTAAATATACTGAATGACCAGTCCTCATGGAGTTTAGTCAAGGTAGCTTCATTGTGTTTTCCTCCACTCTCCTAAACTACTCAGTGGTGAAAATGCATGTCTTTTCCAATTACCTTTAAGTAAGAGAAAATTTTATTGCAACTTTAAATTTCCAAGTGCATTCTCGATTCAGTAATTAAATGCATTTAGCCTCAGGTAATAATGGAAACTTTGAACTTCAGTCAAAGGCAAATGTTCTCTCCAAGTTTTTCAGACCCTGTCTCATATGGATGGGCCACCTTCCACTCCTGACTTCAGGAATGGAAGATGGTTGGCTTTTCATCTCTTTTGAATTTCTTTCTTCTCCGAGTGAATTTTGCTGAATGCTTTTTTCCTTTGTTGGCTTGTTTTTTATTTTGTCATATTTATTTTCTGGGGTTGGAGCCTAGAAAGAAAGAACAGGGAAGAAAACAAGAAATTCGACTTGCTTGCCATTTTCATGAACTAACTTGGTAATCCCAAAACCTGGAAGATATTTGAAGCTTCATTTTTGACGAGTATTTTTCTGTTTTTCAGAGGCCACCACATGGAAATTTCCATTGCTTTTTTGTATAATGTATCTTGCAATAGTCTCTTATTTCTTATATACTTCTATGAATATAGCCATCTTTCCTCCAGTTCCCAAAAAGTGAGGTCTCATTACCTGTTGAGGAGGACTACTAAATAGAATCTAGTGTGACCTCTGTTACTGTTAAATATTCCAAAAGCTTGTAACTGTCAATTCATGCTCCACCACCATTCCAAAAGTCCCCTAAAATATTGAATGTTGCTTTCAAACTCCCTGTCACCAAAATATTTTGTTTTAATTTTATTTATTTGATTACTATTTATTGTGAATATATTTTAAACAATTGTTTTGGACCAATGATCCTTTGTTAGAGAATTGTTATCAAGTAATTTTCTTATTAAATTTTAGGCCCTCTAAAAATATTAAGAATATTTTTTCACATGTATTGCATACATTGTAAATATTTTAGTCAGTCCTATATTCTACCTAAATATTTATGTCGTCTTCTGCTTCCAAGAGTCCCCTATGTCTCAATCTCTTTATAGCAAACTTCATAACACTCAATATTGACATGTCAAGTTCTGAAGGTGTAACCTCACTTCTGAAAGGGTCAGCTCTACATGGCCAATAAAGTAAAATTCAACTTGTTATTCACAGCCCTCAAAGTGATACCACATTTAACAGCCATGGCCATAATAATTAATAATTAAAATTTGTATTTAGTGCTACGCTAATTGTTTTATTTTTTTCTATTTGAACGCCAGAACAACAATTTTATCATTTCTATTTTATAAGTGAGGAAAAAGTTAAGATTTAAGAATTAGACAATGTTCCCAGGGTATGGTTGTTGAATGACGGTCTCTCAGGAATGCCAATGCTCTAGTCTGCAGAGAATGTCCCTACGTTACCTTTCATGGCTAAGCCAACTCTGCAGGTATGATTACGGATTAGGAGGTGGGGAGATGATCCTGAATTATCCAAGTAGGCCTAATGAAGTCACAGGGTCCTTTTAAATGAAGGACAGAGGGATCAGAGTCAGAGAGTATGTGACAACAGAGACTGTCAGAAAGGAGAGAGATTTGAAGGTGTCATGCTGCTGGCTTTGAAAAGAGAGGAAAAGGACATAAGCCAAAAAAATGCAGTTGACCTCTACAAGCTAGAAATGGTAAAGAAATAGATTTTCTTCCTGTTATGTCTAGAAGGAATACAGCTCTGCTGATGTAATTTGGAATTCTGACCTCTAGAAATGTCAGATGTGTTGGTTTAAGCCACTAATTGCAGTAATTTACTGCAGCAACAGACAACTAATACATTGGGGCACGGGACTGGAAAGTAGCAAAGCAGTGACTTTAACTCTTACCTGTTTCATTTCCACATTTTTTTGATCTACCCTGTCATATGGCCACTCTATCTTTCCAACTGGAATTAAATCAATGGCAATGACATGCAAGTTTTAACTTCAAATAATCTATACTACTTTTTTTCACGCTACTTTTAAAGCATGTGTCACAAAATTTACCTTAACATTTTCCTCTAAAACATGTCTCTTATCACGCAGCTAAAATGCTAACTGCAGCTCCTAGAGTATATTCTGAATTTGCTCACATTTTAACTGGAATCCTGCTCCCAACACTCCCCCTTGACACAAACATGCACACTGACACGCACCTTTTCATCAACACCTGAAACGCTACTTCCCCGTATAAAGGTAGCCCTGATATTTCTTTTGGTATCTGTGACTTCCAGTGACACTGTGGAACTCTTTTCCAATCTTTTATCATAATGTGCCATCTGTTAGTTATTTATATCTGTTTTCTTTGTCTACTACGTTGAGAGTTGCCTGAATCTGTTGATGGTATTTGCCTCTTTTTTATAACCATGATTTCCAGCCTATGATATGGCTCCAGGTAGGTGATCAGTGAAAGTATGTCGAATTGAACTACAACTGCTTAGAACTGTGTCTTTATAAGCCAGCTCTCACCCATTTAATAACTTCTAGTTCTGCCACAAGGCTTTAATAAATATGGTGCAAGCCCCAAAAATGCACTGTTGGGTCAAATATATTGGGTTCAATCCTCTTCTCCACAAATATTGCTGAAATGAGCCTGGATTTCATCCCAGTTTCTGTCAAAGAGAACTTTATAGGCAACTCCTGGCTTTGGCTGAGGCCTTTATCCCAGGGACTCAAAGGCCATTACAGCTGCAAATGCTTCAAATCATAACAGAAAAGGAGGTTATATTACAAAATTATGTGAACTTTTTCAAATTCAACGCATCAATCATTCTCCTTAAAACTGTAAATTCTCAGTACAGTACAACACATTTCTAAAGTAAAGAAAAATGATTTTATATCTTGCTGGTTAGCATTAGCAAACTTATGAGTATTTTAAAAATTTTCTATCTAGTATTCTTACATTATTAGGGTTCAGTGGAAATGGCTCATTAGCAGATAATATTTTTCTTAGTTGTTAGAGGTGACTCTTTGCATCTCCTCAATGTAGACCTCTTTGCTATGCTGTTTTAGATGTTTATTTGAATTCTTCTCACAGGGAATATCCTAAAATCTGGATTGATCATAATACCTGTTTTATTAATCTTAAGCTTTAACTTGTAGGATCCTGATACTGCTGAAGCAGTTTGAAAAAAGTCTTAAACATGTATGTTCCTTATGGGATGTTTGAAAGTTTGAATCTAGATGCAAATAGATAAACATTTCTGAATGTACCTATCTGATCAATATCTGTGTCACCTGAAGAAATTAAAAAATGTAGTTGGATCAGCATAGAAATGTTATAATTGTGAAAGGTCTTTCCTACTAAAATTTTATATTTTAGTACTTCAGGTAATTTTAAAAAGTATTTAACATTAGTCAATTTTAATGCTTCACATATCTTGTATTAATGCTTGCTATTCTTGGCTGCTGATAAACTCACTCCTAGTCAGCTTCAAGTGTCTGTGGTAGACCATGGGTAGGATGGATAATTAAGAAATTAGATCTTCAAAGCTCATTTTTCACTAGAAGATCGCTTTAAAAAGATTTTTACTCTTTCACAACTCTAAAGTTTCCAGGTGAAAGCAATGGGTGCTGTCTTGAAGATACGACATTCAGCATGTGGGTATGTTCATCCACATTCTGGGGTGAAGGGGAGAGAAGGGAAGAGGAGGCCAAACATATTTTGGGGCCTTGGGAATTTTGTTGTTGATATTATTGTTGGACAATTTATTTCCAATTACCTATGCTCACACATTCAAAATATGCTGCTGTTACTGCTTTGTGTAAAAAGTTGTTATAGAGCAGTGAAAACAGAGGGGATGCTAGGGTCAGACCAGCCTGGTTTAAGTTCTTGTCCACGTTTCTAATATACAGGGTCCGGCCTGCTTGCGTGTGGTTGGTAGGGTAATGATATGGGTGTAATAATTTATAGTTTTAATTTGAACAATTCACCTAAAGTGTCACATGGGGTACTTGAGTGTGGTATTGTTATATGACAGAATTCCATGCTTATGATTTTGTAATAAAAATTTTGCAATCAAAACGTGTGTTACTTGTGCCAGACCCTGCACTTGTGTCAGCTTCCTCATCTGTTAAAATAAGAAAAACTTATCTTCTCTGATATTGTCATGAGATTCACATATCTGCATATTCATTTTACATATTCATTTATCTTCAGTTCCTGCTATGTAATAAGCATTTCAAAAATAAGGTTATTTTTTCCTGCTGACATTTACAGAGAAAAATTAGTCTGTTTTCCAATATCATTTGAGATTTACACTTCTGAATTAAGGCTCCCCACATCATGATTCATTGAGAAAAATCATCTAAGATTTAATTAAGGACAAGGTTTAAATACTGTCACAATCTCTTTCATTAACTTTTAAACTGTGGAATTTGATATATTACAAGATTGTGGCAAGGAATTGTAGATGCAGAATGACAATGGAAACATCAAAGGCAATAACAATGCCAATAATGATAAAAGGCAAGACACTCTAGCTGAGGAGCACTAAGTAAAAGGGAAAATTTAGAGAGGAGCTTTAAAAATATGTGCAGTGTGTCCACAATCTTTATTTACCCTCCTCCAAATAAACCTTCAAGAAAGTCTGCGTCATTTGTAATGTTTTTGAATTCAATTTGTATGTGTATACATATGTGTACACCCATGTGTAATTGTGTTTATTTTCTTGACTGCAATAAAATAAAAAGATCTAGTGTAGTTCAAAGACACCCAATTATATTTAGGTTATTGGGCCCATCTAAAGTCATTTTATTGTGTATTCATATTTAACTAATAATTTTCATACTTATTTCATACTTAACTAATAATTATTAACTAATAAATTTCCATTTTTTAAAGATTTTACTTATTTATTTTTAGAGTGACGGGAAAGGATAGAAAAAGAGAGGGAAAGAAACATGGGTGTGCAAGAGACACGCTGATTGGCTGCCTCTCACACGCCCCCAACTGGGGACCTGGCTGGCAACCCAGGAATGTGCCCTGACTAGGAATTGAACCAGTGACCTCCTGCTTTGCAGGCCAGCACTCAATCCACTGAGCCACACCAGCCAGGGCTGTAATGCCATTATTAAACAGCAAAAAAGGAAGTAAAGAGAGAGACAAGCAAACAATTCAATGATCCACTTCTTATGAAATTTAACTAAATCAATTTATGCTAATGAAAGTCATGAAGAAAAACTATTCATTGACTTTGAAATGCCACCTTATGTAGGAAGCCTTCAGTGGACAAACTCGGGAAGAACTGATGCTTTCTGTCATCTGCATCTAAACCATCAGGGCATCAACCAGAATCTTGTAGTAGGGTCGCATGTATGCCTCCTCTTTCATCCTTTCATGTTTGAATTTTCTCATTTTTATATGTTTAGCTCAATGAATATTTATTGAACTACTTTAACAAAAGTTTAGTTGATGAAATAAAATACCAAATTTTTGCATAAAATGCAACCTTTTAACATTCTTTTCTACTTACCGGAATTATATGTTTGCAAACTGTGGAATTTTTTTTTTTCTTACTATAAAAATATATGCTGAGCATGCTGTCCAGGCAAAGAGAGCTGTGTGGTCCTGAGGGATATTTCATTCAGGCTGTGGTAGAACTTGGAAAATTATCTTTGCTTTTTTATAGAGTACAACTTCCTAATGGCTCAAGTGCTGATGCTTCTCAAATAATGTCTTGTTCTCATTTCAGTAATACTAGAAAAATATTGATTGTTTTCACTTTATTTTCCCAAAATTCCATACAGAAAGCCATTCTCCTCTCCTAAAAAGGTATATTTCTTTAAATGGATGAAAATGAATTAAATCACAAACCTCTTGATTTACAACAAAATTACAAACCATCTCTTTGGGTGGGTTAATTCTATAAATCATTAATCTCTTCACTGGGAATTTATTCTTCTACTAAGAGAGTGATGTCATACCTGGCCCTCAGATTCCTGGAGCACACGAATGGAGCCTCCCACACTTTTCTAATCATGGGACAGCAACTGACCACATGGTGGGCTTAGGGCTTTTGCTGTCTTCTGGATTAGGAGAAGTGATGGTTCAGAAATCAGTCTCATTCTTTCTCTCTCTCATTTTTTTCTTAAAAATCAGGCAATGAAACAATTATTTTCATGCAATAAAAAACTAAATTAAATTATTTTACTACTTACTACATTTTCATGTAAGTTTAACATAAAAGTTAAGGGGAAATAAAATTTGAGATACCTACTGAGTTCATTTCCATATTCCTGTTAGATCTTGGTTTAATGCCTTCCAGCACTTTTTAAAACATCTGTAACTAGTGAATTGGGACAAAGTAGCAAAATGCAACATCCAAAAGGAACTATGGAGGTTTGGATTTCCTAACGGAAAAGTGGAAAATATTTTTTTCATACTTAGTAAACTCTCTTTCAATTGGCAGAATATTATATGTTAGGCTATAAATGAAAGAAATTAAATACTGCATCAGCAAATGCAACAGGGAAAAAAACAAACAGACATAAACATATTCTTACAAGAAAGCTTTTGGGTGGCCTGAGCAAAAAAACCTCAATTAAAACCAAATGTTTAATGTGTATCCAAACTCTAAAACTTACCTGTCAAAATTAACCCAATCCTTCTTTAGCTATTAAAAAAAAAAGAGTCTGACAAGAAAACAATTAGTTCCAACCTCAAACCATGTAATAATAATAATATTATGCTGTTCCATCTCTTTGCCATCTTAGTGATCCTGTAATATCTCTGAACAGCAGCAATATTTCTGTCTGTAGTTTATTACAACCACCATTTATTTCATTTTCATTGTATACCATTACATGAGAAGCACAAAAGAAGCAAAGATGCTAAAATCCCAGTCCTTTCATTTAAGAGGCTCATAATCTCGCAGGATAGGAGGGGGTAGGGTGGTAATTTACTTTTTAAATCAATGAGATTGATTGTAGTTTTTAATACCAGCATTTTTCTTAAGTTTATTGGGTTTTAATAAGACAGAGAAGAGGTTGTTTAATGAATAAATTATTTGAAAATGAAATTACCCTCACAGCTAGTCTTAGACTGTGCTTACATGCATGAGAGAACAGAGCAGATTTGTCACCTGAGCAAAGTCCCATTTCCCTCTCTTCCAGAAGCACACTGTTAGCAAGAATACACTTACATGCATGGGGTGTGGTCTATGTACTTGGTCAGATTCCAAGCTCTGTCTTTAATTCACATGAAAACCATGACTGTCCCCAAATTAAAGCTACAAATCAAATTGCCTGAACTAAGTCCTGCGTATGATGTTAGGACCTCGGTATTTTGTATGCAAACTCTTTATCACTAAGAGAGGCATTACATTCCCTTAAAAAAAAACAACAACACCTTAACAGCAGCTACATTCCAGTTCATTTAGTGAGATGAATGTCATTTACACTTCAGTTTGCACCTTTTTGAAAATGCTCAGAGGGAATAAATCTACACTCTCCAGAATGATTGTGCATAAGGAGGTCTGGGGCTGCTAAGAAGAGGTGTTAGACACGTATGGGAATGTATTAGTTACAATCACACCTAAATCTCAATGATTTCCAAAGAGATAGAGCTAAAGTATGAAGGATTGCTGAGGGAGTTGGCAAAGATTAATTATACTTGACTTTTCTCTTGTTATTTATAAACGGTTAAAACTTCAAAACTTCTATGGGGCAAACATTGGATTGTAAAGGTTGGTGGAAACAAATGTTGAGAGATCATGCAATTAAGCACAGTTGTTTCTTTGTACAAGAGAACAAATAGTTTATAGTGTCTTGGCATTCAAATATGAACACCAGTTTGTAAGTAAGTGGGTTATCTAGGTTTATCAAGAACTTGATGAGATACTTCAACCTTTGTAACAATCACATTAATGTGTCATTTGTTTTCTTATAGTAATTTGTTATAAAGTCTTCAAAAACCAATATAAAAAGAAGAAAGAAGTAAACTTGAAAAGACTACATGCTACTCAAAGCCAAATATTTAGGGAGATGAAACATGAGAGATTAAATATGAAAACTCAGATTAGGCATGGGTAGAAGTAGCCCTAAAAAAAAAAAGGAAAAATTAGCCAATCCCTGATTCCTTCAGCAGGGAAAGAAAGGCAAGCCCAGGCACCAGCCTGGCCAGAGCCCAGGAAATCAAAGTTTGAATTGAAAAATTCTGGCTTTGGAGTTCCAGTCAAGATGGCAGCATAGGCAGACAGAACTCACCTCTTCGCAATCACATCAAAATTACCACTAAAATACAGAACAACCATCACTCAGAACCAGCAGAAACTGAGTTGAATGGAAGCCTACAACTATGGAATTAAAGAAACCACATCCATCTAGACTAGTAGGAGGGGCACAGATGCAGAATGGACTGGACCCCACCCACACGTGATAGATAAAAATTCAGGAGGGATATCTCAGGAATGAGGTGTCCCAGACCTACAACAGGCCCACAGCTCAGGGTTCCAGTATCAAGAAGATAAGTCCCCACAACTTCTGGCTGCAAACACCAGCGGGGATTGAATTGGTGGAAGAAAATTCTGAAGCCCCAGGCACTTGCTCTTAAGGAATGCATGCATGGACTCACCTACTCAGACTCACTCTGTCTGAGCTTGAAAGGCACCAGTGGCATACAGGGAGAAACTGAAGTGTCTGGCATCAAGATGAGCAGAGGGCATTGTCCCTTTTCTAAATCCTTTCCCCACAGACCCGGCAAGCTTGTGCCTTATTAGAGACTCCATCAATGTGGCTAACACTATTTGCCCCACCTTGGACATCCCCAGAGACTGCTGACCCAACTACTGGCCCACCCAAACTGCTTTTCCACATGAGTGGTTGGTCTTGGCTCATGCTTCACAACTTATTAAATTCTATCAAACAAGTAACAGCTAGCCTCAGTGAGACCCAGGCCTGGCATTAGCAGTAACCAGCCTAGATTCACAGCTTTGCCCAGGAATCTCAAAGCCCAGCATAAGTAGCAGCTGTCTCAGATTGCTTTATAGGTCAGGCAGGGCAGCCCTGGGATAAACACAGGTGGGGGTCTGCACCTTGGTTCTGTACCACCTGGGAAACCCAAGGGCCAATGTACCCAGTAGACAGCTACAGATATGTCAGAGTATTACCACCCTGACCCTGCACAGCTGATTCTCCACGGAGAGCAGAGGTTGGTGGTCAGTGGTTACAGCCAATCCTTGCAGCTGATTGACCTGGGTAAGTCCCTCCCACTGATCTGCCAATAGCAACCAAGGCTTAACTAAAAGAGGAGGGAGTACTCAGCCCACAGGAAGGGTACACCTTGAGTACTCAGCTTGGGTGATAGAGGAGGTTGTGTCACTGGATCCTATAGGACACCTAGTTCAATAGCCCACACTACCAAGACAGAGTCAAAGCAGCTGTACCCAATACATAGAAACAAACACAGGGAAGGTTCCAAGATGAGAAGACAAAGAAACATGGCCCAAATGAAAGAACAGATCAAAACTTCAGAAAAAGAACTAAACAGAATGGATAAGCAATCGATAAGATGCAGAGTTCGAAACACTGGTTATAAGGTTGCTCAAGGAACTTAGTGAGGATCTCAACAGCATAAAAACAATCCAGTCAGAAATGAAGGATATACTAATTGAATTAAATAACAATTTATAAGGAAACAACAGTAGAGTGAATAAAGCCGAAAATCAAATCAATGATTTTGAACATAAGGAAGCAAAAAACAACCAATTAGAACAAGAAGAAAAAAAATCCAAAATAAAGAGGATAGTATAAGCAGTCTCTGGGACAATTCCAAGAGATCCAACACTCGCATCCCAGGGGTGCCAGAAGGAGAAGAGAAAGAACAAGAAATTGGACATCTATTTGAAAAAAATAATGAAAGAAAACTTCCCTAATTTGGTGAAGGAAACAGACATGCAAGTCTTTGGGGACACAGAGAGTCTCAAACAAGATGAACACAAAGAGGCCCACTCTAAGACACATCATAATTAAAATTCCAAAGATCAAAGGTAAAGAAAGAATCTTAAATGTAGCAAGAGAAAAGCAGTTAGTTACCTACATGGGAGTTCCCATAAGACTATCAGGTGATTTCTCAAAAGAAACTTTACTGGCTAGAGGGAATAGGCAAGAAATATTCAAAGTCATGAAAAACAAGGACCTATAGCCAAGATTTCTCTGCCCAGCAAAGCTATCATTTAGGATTGAAGGGCAGATAAAGAGCTTCCAGACAAGAAAAAAACAGTAAGGAATTCCTCATCACCAAATTATTATTATATAAAATGTTAAAGGTCTTTTTTAAGATAAAGAATAATATCAGAACTATGAACAACAAAATGGCACAAAATACATACCTATCAACAATTGAACTTAAAAAGCAAACTAAGCAAACAAGAACAGAGACAGAATCATGGATACAGAAAGTGTTTTATTGGTTGGCAGATGGGATGTGGGGGTATGGGGATGGATGAAGAAGTGAGAGGATTAAGACATACAAGAGTGAGTTACAGAGTAGCCACAGGGATGTAAAGTACAGCATAGGAAATGGAGAAGCCAAAGAACTTCTACGCATGCCCATGGAGATGAGCAATGGTGGGGGAATTTCCTAGGGGAGTGGGAGGTGCTTGATGGAGAGACAGCAAAGGGAAAAATCAGGACAACTGTAATAACATAGTCAATAAGATATAATTTAAAAAGTAAAATAAAATAAAATAAAATAGTGTCACCTCCTAAAGTAAAAATAAATAAGAAAAAGAAAAATTCTGTCTTTGGAAGCATATAGATTTGGATTCAAATTGTAGCCCTGCCACTATTATTCATGTAACCTTAAAGTATCTTCAGATTCAATCTTTCTAAACTAATAAAAACAATACCTTCTCAATTGGATTGTCAAAAAGAACTAAAATAATGAAACTTAGGTATAAGAGAAGCCAACACAAGAGACTGAGGAGTGATGGACAGAGATATAAGGGAGACATCAGGATGGGCTGTTGTTACAGAAAAGAAAAAAAGAGAGAGATTGTCTTATAGAGTGTATAATCAACAAGATAGTGTTTTAGGATGGAGTGGGATGTTGCCAAAGGTTACAGAAACTGAAAAGTGTCTGTAGGATTTAGCATAAGGTGAGTAAAAAAACTTTGCAATGTAAATGTTTTAATGTAAATAAGGGCTAATAGAGCTGGACCATAGATCCAGTCTAGGGTACAAGGGAGAAACGCTCTACAGACTAGAGGAGTGGCTAGATGAAGGTGTGGCGGCATAACTGGTGCAAGTGCAATATAACCCAATATTTATTTACAAAATTCATTGTGTCATTCTGAAAGTTTTGTGACAGGATAGTCAGAAGCTAGGAAAATTCCTGGGTACATGGAACGGGGAAACTGAGACAAGAAAATTAAACGAGGCCAAACAGTTTGAGCAACTTACAGCCAGCTGGTGAATCACAAGAACTTACCTCCCCTAACCAAGGACACTTGAGAGTGAATGGTTATACCTCTTCTCCTTAACCAAAGAACATACAGTTTAAATGTCCCT
>VMDR010031511.1:0-12020 GCA_007922815.1 Macrotus californicus | reverse complement strand
CTATGAAGCAAGACTAATGGGCAGGTAAATTTCTACAAATTTTACGTACAGTTAGCCCTTGAACAGCAGGGGTTTGAACTGCATGGGTCAACTTATATATTAATTTTTTTCAATAAATATATTGTCGACCCTCTGTATTCCTGGGATTAGCTTCTATGAATTTAACCAACCAGAGATCAAAGGCAGTGATTTCCACTGGGAGTTGGGAATCCCCGTCTAAGGATGGCTAACTCAAGTTATTTATGAATTTTTAACTGCAGGGATGAGAGTTAGTTGCCGCTATTGAATTGTTCAAGGGTCAGAGATATTCTAAGTGCTTTCCTAAAAATTTGTAGAAATTTACCTGCCCATTAGTCTTGCTTCATAGATTTGTGAACCCCAAGGCTATTAAGACTATCTCTTCCACTTTGACCTGTTACTCCTACATAATAAATGGACAAGTTCTAACTAATCTTCCGTGTGGTTAACACACATACAAAATCTATCCTAGCTTATTAATTCAGGTAGCAGTGTATCTTAAATCACATTACAGTTTCAGTAATTATAATTAATTTCTGAAGCAATGTTAAGTTGCAACAGAAAAAGAAAGGGATTAAAAAGAATCATATTATTGGATATAAGAACTATGTAGATTTAAATATGGCTAATCATTGCAAAGAACAGAAAAGCTAGGCAAAAATTATGTATTTTCTGTATCAATTTCAAAGGTGGAAGGCAACCAGTATGAGTGACTGGATCATCATTATTTATCCAAATACTTGGTCCTTCATGTGGGTATATCATCTTTGCATGACTATTCACAATTATCTTTTCAGCCAAAATGGTTTACTGAACATCCGGTTTAATGAGGCCTGAGCTATGACTCATTCATTCATTCATTTTTAAAATATTTATTGAGGACCAGCTGGGTGTTGGGCCCCATTTTAAGCACATCAGTGAGCCAAAGAAATAAAAACCCTTGCCCTCTTGGGACTACATTTCAGTGGGGAGAGAGAATAATAACATAAGAAATTTATTTTATAAAACATTTGGAAGTAATTGGTACAACAGAGTGAAATAAGGCAGAGAAAGGGATAGCCTGTTAGGAGTTAAGGCTAACATTCAAAACGGGTAGTCAGGTAAGGCCACCCTGACCAAATGACTTTTGAGTCAAAGTTGAAGGCAGTAAAAAATTGAGCCACGCAGATGCCAGGGGCAAAGGACCCCCGGGGGTGCAGGAATGTGCGGTCCAGTGGGAGACTGGTTCTACAAAATTCTTTGAGAAGAGGGTCCAAGTAATCTGAGAGAGAACAGGCCCTAAGGGAAGAAAGCCTCAGGCATGATTAGCTTGACCGAGGAATCACTGAAGATAAGGAAGAAAAGAAAGATCCTGCATGGAGGTCCATATTTAAATCTGGTTCTGCATATGGCTAGAAAGATCTCCATTGCCCAAGCAACACTGAGTTAAACACTAAGTATATCACGGCAGGGGAAGACCCATCTCCCTTCCCCCACAGACATTCAGAGCAGAAGAACTGTGCCAGGAGAGCTGGAAAAGCTAAATGGTCAGAGTGGCAAGAATCAAAGTTAGAGACACAAGGCCGAGCATGGTACACATGGAAGGAATGGAGTGCACAGGAGACAGCTCTTGGGAAGTCCCAGAAATACGTGTGAGAGCTTTATAGGAGGGCGAGCTTGGTCAGAGTAATTTGTGTATGAAATTAATTTTAATCTAATTTGTTCACACAAGCAAACATGTAGAGTATTGGATGATTTCTTAGCATTTTTTCAATGTTGAACCAAAGTTGTCTAACATAAATACTTTTCCATTGTTGTTTTCCTTCTGTAGCCCAATGATTTTGAAGACCAGCTCATCTAAGCTGGCAACAGGAAGGATCACCAGTAAAAGCCAGTACAAATCTCTGCAGCAGGAAAGTGTGACTAACACCACAAGTCTGCAATTTAACAAACTAGAAAAACTGAATGTGAATGGCCACAACTCTTACGTACTGTTACTTATACCTGGTTATTTCAAGGTCAGGTCAGCGAGAGAGACTTGGGTCAGAGACAAAGGATTTTATTATTCACAACTCAGTAAGCAGCATAAACAGCAGAATATTTGGTATCCTAAACCTCCCAGTCTTACTTGAGCAAGACCAAGAGAGCCAGGTGATACTACCTGCATATGCGGGTAAGTTGTGTTGTAGGACAGAAATTCTACACTTAGAGAGTCTGACATTTCTATACTGCGCATCCAGTTTGCTGGGCCATTGCTTGAGAGAGAGCATCTTTCATGGTTGCTCACTATACAAATATCCTTGTATAGATAGTCTGCAACTAAGGAAGTCAGTGCCTCTGCTGGCAAGACATGCAGAATATGAAAGACCTATTGAAAATTGTTTCCGACAACATGCACAACTCATTTTAAGGAAATAAGCCAAAAAGTGAACAGCAAACCTAAAACTTCTGCTTTTTGAACTGTATTTGGAAGAAAGTGCCAAAATGAATGCATTCTCAAGTTGCTATGACCTTAGGACTGTTAGCCACATCATCAGGGCTCAGTGTGGACTCCTATTTTGTGCCACTGAAGGACATTCCTGTGGGCACGTATCTCCAGTGCTCTTCAGCCACAGCGACTACAGGTAAAAAACCTGTAAAGAGTGGCCCCTCAATCACTGTTTTCTTTCATATATTCTGTCCTGCGTTCTGTAGGACCAATGGCATTTAGTTCTAAAGGGGTACCTCTACCTAGCTGGTTACCTAGTGTCGTCTGAGATGGAGAACAGATTGCTGGAAAAGACGTCTGACACAATGGCCAAATCATAAACCATAACTCCATTAAGTCCTCTTTTCATATTGAATAGGCAATGAAATTGTATTACCTGTCTCTACAATGGACAGAAAAATCAATATGTACTGTTTCTTCAGGTAATGAATGTCCTTCTGCACGCACCCTGCTGTCGCTCTCCCCAGCAGGTTACGTGAGCATAAGAACACTGCAGCATGTGGGACTGCCTGCGTCTTTAGAAGGTCATTTCTCACATCAGTCAGCGAATACAGTTTTTAAACCAGCATTTGTCACTATGGCTAAAAAAAGTGCTTAATCAGGGGACAGTAAAGCAACATTGCATTGCTGAAGAAAGATTTTTTCCTGCCGCTTCCCGAGATGTCTGGGAATTTTAGTCTGGTGTGTGTTGTGTGCTAGAAAAAGCACTAGACCCGGAATTCACTTCAGCGCCCTGCAAATTAGTCTTCATGTGGTCTTGATTAACCAACTTAATACATCTCCCGTTCAGATGTTGATATTTCAGATGGGGAGAATAATTTTCATTTTGTTCTCCTACAGGTTCATAATGATTATTGAAATTAACAACACACTATATGCAGATGAAGGTGATTGGTAATCAAGTCTCACGTAATATAAAATAGTATTGCAATTATGGCAATATTCAAAGTAAAGTAGAATCTTTTCATAATGTTGACGTTGACGGATAGTATGAAATTTTTCTTGGTTTCAGTGTTTTGCACCAGAGAGAGCATAATATGATTGATAAAAAGACAAAATCCATATAGGAATGAATGACATTCTAGAATATGGCTAGGGCAATCTAAGTAACAACTTTCCAACATTGTTATCACTTTCATTAACATGTTTTCCTTAGTTGCACATCCCCAAATATAACCAGGTGATAACCACGTAGCTTATTCAGATTTCCCGGAGTGTCCTCTATGTCTTCTTATTCTCAACCTTCTGTGATAATATCATCCTCAGTGGATAACTGTGACCATAACATTAATATTTTCTCTTTCTGAGAACTGGGAAATTAAATAGGAGTCAACAATAAACTTGAAGTGGGTAGCAGAAAAAAAGAGTTGGCCTCTACATGTGACTGTATTAACTGTGACCCACACAACAGAATAATATCTGCTTTGGTTTTAAATTTGAAAATAAAACATGGATCTACCGCAATTCCATGGATTTTAGCCACCAATGTTGGGAATCAACTTTAAAATACTAATTCACTCACCATGAACGTATGTAAGTGCTCATCTTGAAACTAGAGATGGCTGACACAGAAATATTTCTAGGATCAAAACTGAAAGCAGGTAGATGCCGTGGTTGTGTAGCTAAAAATATCAAATCTGCCTGAATTGAAAACGTTGAGGTTGCTGAGATTTGGTTCATTGAACAATTGGGTGAAATACATATTATACTTCAGATATGACTGCATACTTGGAATTTCTTTTAGCAACTGAATAGGTACTCTCTGTGTGTGTATTTATAGGAGAGCTACCCCACATGGTTAGTTTTAACCTCAGGTGTTATTTCTTACCTCGAATACCAGAGCTCTCACTGAAGTGATATAAGCTGAACTGGAGGGAACAAAGGAGAGAGATACAGAAGATAAAAGGAAGCTGAGTGAAGGAGTTAGGTTAAATCTTGTTTCCTGGACAAACTTAGGTCAGTCAAAAGTATTCTAGAATATATGCCTGCTAATACTCCACTTGCACAGGTATGAGTCACTCTTCTGGACGTCATCTAATGCCAAATGAAGTGTTCTTGAGGTCACCACCTTTCCTGAGCAATGGAAACTCATGATGCTGTGTGTAAATGGTTTAAATTGGTGGCTCGCAAATGTTAGCATACATCAGAAACATCTGGAGAGTCTTTAAAACACAGATTGCTTGATCCCATCCTGAGAGTTTCTTTTCAGAAGGTTGGGGCCAGAGCCTGAGAATTTGCATTTTTAACAAGTTCCCAGGTGATGCAGATAGTGCTGGCTGAGGAACCACACTTTTGTGATCCACTGGAACTACTCTATTTCCATGCATAGGGTTTATAATGATCTCATCAAATTCCATGTTCAAATTACTACGAGAGAGCTCTCATCCCTCAAATAGTAAGTAGCCACGGAGTCAAGTAAAGCTTTTGAAAGTGATTAGTGGAGATTCATAGAAATTAAGTTCATGGTCAGAGCAGCTACTTTTTTTATTTAAGAAACTTACTGGCTTATTTAGAAATGAGCCAAATTCTAGTGCTTGTGGCAGAAACTATGAAACACAAGGTCCTTTAATCACAGAAATGATGGCTGGCAACTTATCCCCAGATGTTCATCTTTGCTTTTAAGTGCTGTGGGACTGGGAGGACTCAGAGGAGGAGTAAGGAAGGATCCTGCAGGACAACGTGGAAAGCCCAGATGCCAAGGAGCTTCATGTTCCCTCTCCTTCTGTAATAGACTCCAGAACACTTTATTGAATCATTTATTCATCTAATCATACATTGAGTGGCTGTTGATTGCCTATTAAATACCAGGAATTGACCTAGATGCAAAGATCACAGCCAGTAACAAGATAGGTGTAGTTTCTGCTTTCCCGGGGCTTACCTCTTGGCATGCATAGGAGGAAGGGAACAGGGGGGAGGAAGAGGGAGAGAACATAAGCCAATACATAAAAAATCTGTAAAGAATATCACATAGCATTAAGTGAAATGCAGAGAAATAAAAGAGTGACTTGATATCAAGTGACAGGTTACAGAGTGGCTATTTTGGATCGGGTAGTCAGGGAAGGTCATTCAGAGATGACATTTAAGCTGTGATTTGAATGACAGAAAGGAGACAGCCATGTGAAAGATCACGAGCTTTCCAAGCAGAGGGAGCAACACGTGAAAAAGCCTTAAGGAGGGAGTTAGCTTGGCAAGGTTAAGGAATGAAACATCAGTGTGGCTGGAGCATCGTTGGCCAGAGAATAAGTGACATCAAATGAGCTTAAAGGTGAGATGAGGGCCACTTAAGGGTCATTGATGAGACTTAACGATAGGTCTGGTAAAAAAACACAGAACATTGTAGTGATGTGATGTGGTTGGTATTATAAGGCTTGAGTGGAGGTAACATCCTGCAGGACAGGGACAAATTAGAAGCTGAGGACTCGTTGGGAATCAACAACAGTAGTACAAGAGAAAGATGATGGTGGCATTGGCCAGGTGTTGTGAGTTGAAGGACGGTCAGATTCTGGAGAGACGTGGCTGATGAGACATTGCTGATTTCTTGAGTATGTGTATGAAGATGTGCATTAGGAAAACAGAGGCACCAATAATTATCTCCAAAATCCTTGTTACTTAATGATATGATTCAAGGACCAGCAGCATCACATCATCTGGAACTTGTTATAAATGCAGAATCATATTCTTTAACTTAGACCTACTGAATTAGAAGACCTCGCCCCCTATTCCAGGTGATTCATATTCACATTAGGGTTATTGAGAAGCCCTGTGCTAGGTTATTGTCTTGATCTCCAAAGGAGAATCATGCTACTTATCAAGCACCCTGAGGCAGGAGTCAGTTGGGGCAAGGGGAGGAAATCAAAATTATCTTTTAGGCATGTAAATTTTGAAACATTTACTTGACTATAAGTGGAGACCTCAAGTAACAGTTGGTTAGATGAGTTTGGATTTCTGAGGAGTGGTAAGGTCTAGAGATAAAGATGTGGGATTCTTTAACACTTAAATGATTCTCACTATCCAATGAGTGAAGGAAAGGGCTTACAAATGAGAGCAAAGGACCAGGAGTGAAGTGGGTGCTACAAAGTTTAGAAGTCTATTAACAGGAAGAGTGAGCAAAGGGGAGTGAATAGAGGAAAGCCATGAAAGCACGGTGCCATAGAAGCCAAGAGAAGAAAGTGTTTTAGGAAAAAAGCAGCAGCCGTCTACCCTGAAGGGTGCTGATAGGTTGAGGAAAAGAATAGAGAGCATTGGAGTTGACAACATGGATGTTAGTGGTAACATTGGCCAAAGCGGTAGCAAAATGATGGAAATGGATGCGTTTGGAGTACAGAGGAGAGAATTTGAGGTGAGTTGAGACAATGCTTACACATAACACCTTCAAGTTTTTGTCGGGGCGAAGAGGAATAACAAAGGGAGGGATAATATAGTTTTGTTTACCTATGTCATTTGTGCTCAACAAACAATGATCATTCTTTCTTCTTCCATAGCCAAATTTCTAACTTTCTTTTTCCAGATATGTGGAGTACAAAGTATAACCGATCCTAGCCATTGCTTTTCAGGAACTCGTAATCCAGTGAGAGAAAGTTGCACACAAATCATACATTATTCTGATAACTCTGCATTACAATGATAGGGGTTTATGGGCTCAGGAGAGAGTTAATGTTTTTGCTTGCATTGTGCTAGATATATTGTGCATATTATTTAATTTAATCTTCATTATATTCCTCAGAGGTTATCCCAAATGACTGACTGTGAAATAGAAGTTCAAAGAGGTTCAGGGCTTGTTTTTATGTCAGAACTGGTACATGGAGAAGCTAAAATTTGAACTCAGGTCTGTTGACCCAAGTGCTATTGTCTTTGCAACCCCTTGTTACTTTTCATAGTGGAGGAGGGAACAAATAGAAACTATGCTTAGCAAAACTGTGATGATCCTTCACAAATCGGGAGAAGCTAAAATTTGAACCCAGGTCTGCTGACCCAAGTGCTGTTGTCTTTGCAACCCCTTGTTACTTTTCATAGTGGAGGAGGGAACAAATAGAAACTATGCTTAACAAAACTGTGATGATCCTTCACAAATCGCAGTACAAGGATTCCTTACTGAATTGATGCAGCAGAGTTGCAGCTTGTACAGTGTTTCAAGGTAAAATTCCAAATGAAATTTTAAGGTGAAAAATTTCCTGAAAATTCCACTGTATTACTCATATGTCCCTGAGAAGACCTCACTCTATGACAGCCATTTAGGAATTGAGCTCAGCTGAAGAAATGTCGGACTGGTGTCTCCCTTCTCACTCGGGGAAAGGTAATCATTGAGGCCACTCACCTGTAGTACTATTCTTACTGTTTGCTGTGCACATGTGGTTTTCTTAACAAATTAAATTCACAGAGCATGCAGATCTAGTAGGAGTTAATATTGACTGAAAACCTACTCCGTATGCTCAGTGTATTTAGGGACATTACATGCATGGTCTTATCCAAAATTTAATCCTCCCACTAACACTGTGAGGTAGGTATTTTTATCTCTATTTTGCTTATGGGGAGACTGACGTGCTGAAAGTGAGAGATAGTAAGTTGGGGAGCTGGGTTCCCAGCCCCAGTTGGCTCTGATGTGAGCATACCTTCCACTCTGCACCTGGTCTTCCTGGCTAGTAATCTCCTGTACCAGCCAAGCCCATCTTTACTTAGATAACTCACAGGGCTCCCCTTCCATGCCGCCTGCCTGTTCACTAGTGGTAGCTTTCCTTCTGTCCACCTCTCACTCGTACTTCACTTTTACTCCTTTCGTTACAAAGACTCCCTAAGGCTCATTTTCCTTCTTAAGTCCCTGCTGGAGCTCATTAGTATCTATGTATTATCTAGGGATTTTTCATAACTGAGTGTGTACATAGGAAACAAACTCTGATGTTAGAAACCATGTGACTCGATTTAATGTAAACACATTAAACATACTCCTGTCAAAGCAAAAATTAGTTTTTTGCCATTCAAAGTTGTCAGAGCAACTGTTTTAAAAGTTTAGATGTTTGCAAATACCAACTAAAAGGCTCAATAAAAATACTGCTTAGCTCAATTCAGATATAATTTGATGTTTTTATTCACATAAGCCTCCTTTTAAAAGATTATTACAACTTTTGTTTTTTCAATTTTCTTTAATAGCCCTCTGGATAGTTTCTTATTTCTTAGCTAGCTAATGGGCATTTGCCCTGGTGCCTGTTTGGATAATACAAACCTGAATTTTAGGGTTTTACCTAAGGGATTTTTTCTTCCAATCCTCTGACTCTGGCCTGTCTTTGGATATTAATTCTCTGTCCCTGGAAAATGCTCTGAGCATTATGAGCAACCGTTGTCTTCCAAGTCTCTTTCTTGGTGGAAAAGAACAGCTTGTGATGGGACCTAATTCACTTTTTTCAAGATCAAAGTATAAGTCACAAGGAAGTCAACCACAAGGAGTGAAATCAGAGCTAGGTGGACTATTTGGAGTGACTTTTGCAATCTTCATTTTTCCCCCTCTTGTACTTGATCCTGGAAGAAGACAGTGATGACAATTATATATGATATCCATCTGGTGAAATTAGGCTTGGGAATTAATTCTGAGACATCGTTTTAGATCAGAAAGGCTAGGTCATGTTGAAGCAGCAAACACCACCAAAATCTTAATGGTTAACCAAAATAGCATTATTTTCAGCCATGTGAACCTTCTGCTGGCTCAGGTGTCTCTCCAGGGGTTATCTCATGGGGGGACCAAGCATTACAGGCAACTTTCTTTCAACAAGGGGCTTCAGTGTTGTCTAAGTTGGGAAAGAAAGCATTGGGGATTATGTATTGGCTCCCAAATATTTTCTCTCCAAAGTGACCTCCCTCCATGGCCTAATCCATTGACCAGGAGTAGTCATAGTTCCATCCACCTGCAAAAGGGGCTGGGAAACATAGTGTTCTGTTTGTCTAGGAAGGGTCAGAAAACCAAGGTGTGGACTATCAGCGTCTATTGCAGACGCCTTTGGAAAATGTTCCTCCAAGCATCAATTTCTTTGACACTCGGCTGCCTGTGGCACGTGAGGTAAGGACTTTGGTGGAAGAGTGCATAGGCAGAGGGGCGAGAAATTTCTTCCTCTGGAAGACACTCACCAATGGCTTTATCTATGAGCCTGGATGATGAACTTCCAAAAGTTTCCTTGTATGCCATTTTGGCACAGAGACCATTAAAGAAAAACAGACTAATCTCCTTATAGCCATGAGTAAATAAATAGAGTTTTACGAGATATTTTATAAGGTCGCCAAGGACTTTTAATTGAGGGCCTAGATCTGGATTCTCCTAGGTACAAAATAGGCAAGTGCGGATTTATATATTTTAAATTTGATTATTTCCAAGGTTCGTTGTAGGAATCAAACATTAAAATGGAGTCCAGGAAGCAATGATGAATCAGAAGGGGAATACAGAAACCTCGGGCACATACACGATGTATAAACTATAAAACTGCGACCTTCTCCGAAGGGCAGGAATGGGATCTTTCATTTAACACATCCTGGTTTGTTATCCTGGGAGCAGGTCTGATACCGTTTCCTTATGGGAATGGTGATCAGGCCCTGCTGCCTTACAAACATCATACACATGTGTACACAGTCTCACCTCTAAAAATTCAAGGTAATAGAAAGTAATCTAATTATGTTGATAATTAAAAACAACCAAAGTGCAAGTTTAAAACTTGTACTTTTATGACTGCAAAGCAGGCTATCAAAATGACAGGGTGTCTGGATGTGATCGCTGCACGCACTCAGATTAAATGAGTGCATTAGTTGATTGTTTCTGGTATGAAGATAAGCGGAGAAAAGTATAATAATGTTGGCATTTAAGTGGACCTAATTAGGCTTCAAGTTTAACACTCCATTAAGATGAATGGGAAAGGGTCACCCTCTGTTCGAGCTGTGGCATTGTCTTTGTGTGTCTGGCTTTTGCCTCTGAAGACAACAGTCTGTCAGCATATATATTCTCACAGTCACCCCTGTAAAGCAGACTGGAAATTTAATTCTTTCAAAATTAAATCTCAGGTTCTGGAGGCCCCAGTAAAATCCATGGGGAGATCTTAAATCTTCAAGTTCTACAGCTGTATTAGTCATAAATAACAACAATAATGCTAATAATTACTTCCCTTGTCTATATGGACTTTCAAGTGCAGACTTCAGTGATTCCTGAATATGATGCAGGGAAACTAATAATCTCAAGTTTGCCGCTGAAGGACCCTGTCCATTGAAAGGGTGAGTGGCTTGGGTAAAGGCACAGAGCATGCCACTGGTAAAGCCAGAAGTAACAAGGAGCGGTCTTCTCAGTTTTCGTTGCAATAGTCTGTCATCCAACAGGGAAAGGGAAAAGGGAATCCTGATCTTGTCCACTAAACTGGGTGCACATTCATTTGAAAGAAAACCTAGGAATCAAGGGGCAGCCCAGTACATTAGATATGTTTACAGGGAGATTACCGGGTAAATCCTGCCATTTGCCATAAGGAAATGGGGCTCAGTGGTGTGTGAATAGGAAAAAAACTTTAGTCATGACAATGGTCAAGGTGAGTGGACGAGGTCTGAAAGTTATGAAACTCTGGAACACACCCACAGTTGTTACCTGAAGAGCCACAGGGTCACCTATGCCATTTGGTGACCAGATTCAGAAACTAGCTGTCTAGGAGCTGCGAAGAGAGAAGCCAATATGGCTCGAATTGAGTGGTGGGCCGTGATTGTCAGGGTTTTCTGATTCTATGGAAGGTAGAATTGCTGCATCTCCAGTTGCAGTCTCAGGACTGGTAATTTATAATTTGGATTATGCTCTAGACTCTCTGCATGTCATTGGACAAATAATTTTCTCCTGCTAAGCTTCAATTGCTTATTTAAAAAAATTATAAAGTTGAAATATGGCTTACTTATTCAAATTCTAGGTTTTGTGGCTATGTTATTCAGTAGAGTTGTAGAAAGTTTTACTGTATAGTTGTTGCCTGGATAGACCTATTACTATGTCTAAATATGAAATTATAAATTTAAAACTGTTAATGTGCATCCAATTATATTAAAATAATGGCTGCATTTAAAAAATAAATCATTAATGTTAAGATTTTGGAGTTGGGCCCTGCCTTGTGTGGCTCAGTGGATTGAGTCCCGGCCTGCGAATCAAAGAGTCACTGGTTTGATTTCCAGTCAGAGCACATGCCTGGGTTGCAGGCCAGGTCCCTGGTGCGGGTGCTCAAGAGGCAACCACACATTGATGTTTCTCTCCCTCTCTTTTTCTCTCCCTTTCCCTCTCTCTAAAAATAAGTAAATAAAATCTTTAAAAAAAAACTTTAAAAAAAGATTTTGGAGTTGAATGGAAGGAAAAGTAGTTCTCTGAGCCAACTTCTTACCAAATGCTTAGATTTATTATTTTAGACCCCTGACTCATGGTACATCATAGCCTGAACGTTTCTAATATAGGAGAGTTGAGAATGGGACATCCTTTTTCCAGTGTTGATCATCTTGGTTTATCAGTTCCTCTCAGTCTGCCTTTCAATGCTCTATACCAATTGAT
>VMDR010031510.1:0-12016 GCA_007922815.1 Macrotus californicus | reverse complement strand
CACTAAACAGTTACATTAGAAAAAAGGAAATAAAAGGTATATATATTGGGAATGAAGACAAAACTGTGTTTGCAGAGAACATTATCATCTATAGAAAAATCCAAAAGATTTAACAAAAAATGGAACTAATAAGCAATTATAGGAGGGTTTAGGGTACAAAGTTACTACACTAAAGCCAATTGTCCTATAAACTAGCAATGAACAGGAATTTGAAATTATACTAGCAATCCCACAAAAGAACTGCTTAGGTATAAATTTAACAAAATATACAAGATCTATATAAGGAAAACTATAAAATTCCAACACAAGAAACCAAAGAATTAAATAAATGGACAAATAGTCCATATTCATGGGTAGGAAGACTCAATAACGTCAAGATGTCAGTTCTTCCCAATTTGATCTATAAATTCAAGGAAATCTCAATCAAAATAACAGCAAGTTATTTTGTGTGTACCAACAAACTGATTCTAAAGTTTATATGGAGAGTCAAAATACTAAGAATAGCTAACACAATATTGAAAGAGAATAACAAAGTTGGAGGACTGATGTTACCTGACTTTAAGACTTACTACTATAAAGCTAACTAATTAGGAAAATGTGGTACTGGTGAATGGAACAGAACAGAGAGCCCAGAAACAAACCTACATAAATATAATCAATTGATCTTTGACAAAGGAGAAAAGGCAATACAATGGAAAAAGATATTATTTTCAACAAATGGGGCTGGATTAAGCAGACATCACATGCAAAAAAAAAAAATCCGGACACATATCTGTCACAAAATTAATACAAAATGGATCATATACCAAAATGTAAAATGCAAAATGATAAAACTCCTAAAAGATAACACAGAAGAAAGCCAAGATAACCTTGGGTACAGCTATAATTTTTTAGATGAAACACTAAAGCACAATCCATGAAAAAAATAATTGATGAGCTGGACTTCATCAAAATGAAAAAATTCTACTCTGTGAAAGTTAATTTCCAAAGAATGAGAAGAAAAAACACACACTAAGAGAAAATATTTGCAAAAGATAAATCTGATATAGGACTGGTATCTAAAATATACAAAGAACTGTTAAAACTCAACAATAAAAAAACAAACAAACAACCCAATTAAAAATAAAAGACACCTTACCAAAGAAGATAAATAGTTGGCCAATAAGCATAGAAAATGGTGCTCCATACCATGTCATTAGGGAAACAGAAATTAAAACAACAAGGAGATATTAGTACACTAACACTGAATGCTAGCCAGCATGTGGAGAAACAGGAGTGCTCATTCATTGCTGGTGGGAATGCAAAATGGTACAGCCACTTTGGAAGGCAGTTTGGAAGTGTCTTACAAAATTAAACATATACTTACCACAGGATCCAGCAATCACTCTCCTCCGTATTTACCCAAAGGAGTTGAAAACTTATGCTCACACAAAAAGCTACACATGAATGTTTACAGCAGCTTCATTTATAACTGCCAAAACTTGGAAGAAACCAAGACAGCCTTCAATAGGAGAAAATACCTAAATTAGCTGTGGTGTATCCAGAATATGGAACGCTATTTAAAGCTAAAAAGAAATGAACCATCAATGTAAGAAATGACACGGAGGGACTTGGAGAGTTCTGATGGAGGCTAGGTAGAAACCCTTCGATTCCTTGCACAACCAAAAGGACCGATAACAACCAATCTAAAATCAATAACCAACCAAAAACGCCAAAAAAATCAAACTGCATGGAATTCCAACAACCAAGGAATTAAAGAAAAATCAACCAGAACAACCAGACCAGTAAGGCAGTGGACCATGCAGGCCAACTGAGAAAAACTGTGGCAATGCTGCAGACCGTGGGGACGAGACTGGCTGCCAAGCTCGAAGGGCTGCATGGGAGGGGCTGACTTAAGGGGAAACTGACTCAGAGCTGACTGTGGGCTACAGCTGGGGTTGCCACAGTGGGAGATACTCCCAGTCTCACATGAGAGTTCGTTGAAAAGTTGAGCAGGCTAGCCGCACTGCTCCCTCTCTGGCCTCTCCCCCACAGGCAGTGTGGCAGCTCAGCAGGGAAGGTTGCCCTGCCAGGATGAACACCTAAGGCCCCGCCCCCTTACAACCTATCAGCTGTGCCAAGACAAAGAAATATGACCCAAGTGAAAGAACACAGCAAAGCCTCAGAAAGAGCTAAGCCAGGAGGAGATCACAACCTATCTGATGGAGATTTTAAAGCCCTGGTAATCAAAATGCTCACAGATCTGAGCTTGGTCAAAAAATGAAAAAAAAAAAACAAATGAAGGATACCCAAAGAGAAATAACTGTTGGTGCAGGGACCAACAGTGACAGGAAGGAAACCAAGACTCAAAGCAACGATTTGGAACAAAAGGAAAAAATAACCATCCATCCAAAACAAAATGAAGAAACAAGAATTTGAAAAAGAGAAGAGACACTTACAAACCTCTGGGACAACCTGAAATGTTCCAATATCCAAATTACAGGGGTGCCAGAAGGAGAAGAGGTAGACCAAGAAATTGAAAACTTATTTGAACAAATAATGAAGGAAAACTTCCCCAATCCAGCGAAGGAAATAGACTTCCAGGAAGTCCAGGAAGCCCACAGAGTCCCAAAGAAGTTGGACCCAAAGAGGAACACACCAAGGCACATCATCATTAAGTTACCCAAGATTAAAGATAAAGAGAAAATCCTAAAAGAAGCAAGGGAAAGGAGAGCGGGGTGCCCATTAGACTATCAGCTGATTTCTCAAAAGAAACCTTGCAGGCAAGAAGGGGCTGGAAAGAAGTATTTGAAGTCATGAAAGGCAAGGACCTACATCCAAGATTACTCTATCCAGCAAAGCTTTCATTTAAAATGGAAGGGCAGATAAAGTGCTTCCCAGATAAGGTCAAGTTAAAGCAGTTCATCATCGCCAAGCCCTTATTACAGGAAATGTTAAAGGGACTTATCTAAGAAAAAGATGATGATTAAAAATATAAACAGTAAAATGACCATCTCACAGCTTTCAACAACTGAACCTAAATAACAAAAATAAAAACTAAGCAAACAAGTAGAACAGGAACGGAATCACAGAAATAGAGATCACATGGAGGATTATCAGTGGGGAGGGGGAGGGGGAAGAGTAGGGGAAAAGGTACAGGGAATAAGAAGCATAATTGGTCAGTACAAAATAGACAGGGGGAGGTAAGAACAGTATGGGAAATAGAGAAGCCAAAGAAGTTATATGTATGACTTATGGACATGAACTAAGGGTGGGGGTAATGCTGGTGGGAAGGGTGGTACAGAGTAGAGGGGAAGAAGGAGAGTTTTAAAAAAGGGACAACTATAATAGCATAATCAATAAATTATATTTTAAAAATATATATAATTAATAAAACCAACTTGAGCTGCTCTTTGCTTTAGCTCCCAATTTCTCTCCTTAAGTGCCTGATCCATTTCAAGGAGTTCTTGCTTTTTGTCTTCAATCTCCATCTTGCATTCTCTGAAATTTATCAAAGCATATATCAGAAATATTATAGTTTTTAAATATTAAGTCAACCGGGTTAACTCTTGTATAAGTTAAAAGTGATTGGATACATGCAATTGTTTCAAATTGAAAGGGCTCACATTAAAGTAATAATGTATAAGAAAAATGGTTGATATCAATAATTAGTTTAATAGAGTATCCCAAAAAGGCAAAAGGTAACTTAAACTCTACTATTGTAGACAATTGAAGCTAAATGTTAAAGCACTCCCAGGAAATAAGACTGAATTACAAGAATTTAAAATACATACCCATATTTTTTCATCTACAGATCAAGGGAATGTTTGAAAGTCTTTTCTATACAATAGCTATGATTTTATTACAACTGAATGAGGCATTTATCTCGAGGTTGGTATCCCTGATACCCACAGCTCAGTAAATGACTACTGTATTTTTCACGGAAATTTTACTCAAAATGATGCCTTACATATACTGATGTAATGAAGTTTACTACAGAAATATTTTTATAAATAGAAATAAACAGATTTCATATAAATTTATTTTATATAGACTTTATAAACTCCCATCCTCCTAAAACTCTTACATACAACTTTGCATTATAAAAATGCTTAGTACTAACACAATTTTAAGACTTCTACTACTCTGAAGCCTGCATTCAGAGAATTTTAATTTGAACTCTAAGATCTGATATGACAAAGCCTGAAAATGGTGTGCTGATCTTGAAAATCTTCAAATGATTTTCCAGTCTTAAATATGAAACAATACTGAATAAAGGTACTAATTTAAAAAAATAGATTCTGAACTTCTTTAATGAGTTGTTTATTATTCTCCTAAGTTAAAAGTTATAAAATATAATACTAAATTAATATTCTAAATGTGATATGAAATTAACTGTAAAGATAACTGTAACTGCTGTCTATGCAAATAATTGAGTTTCTAAAATTAAGCTATTAGCCAGAACTTCAGATTTCATTTTTACTTTTTTCATCCAATCATTCACTTAACCATTTATCAAGTATTCATTGGGTGCTTCCCATATGTCAGGGTTCTACATACTATGGACTTCATAGTCAACAAGACAGATGTCCTTCATCATATCAATCTTGATAAATAATAAATAATAAACAAGAAAAATATCACAATACAAAGTGCTACATTAGGGCATTAAATAATAACAAAGTAGTGAGTGACTGGGTGACTACTTTGGAGTAGGTGGTCAGAAAAGGGGCCTCTGAGGTAATGTGAAGGGCAAGAAGCTAGCCATAAAGCCATTCTTTTCAGGCCACGGAAACAGCTATGGTGAAGTAGGAAGGTGGGGGAAAAACTTGGGAAGTTTTAAGTAAAATAAAAAGGCCAAGACCTGGTTGGTGCAGCTCAGTTAGTTGGAGTTCCGTCCCGTAAACCAAAAGGTCACAGGTTCGATATCCGGTCAAGGCACATACCTAGGTTGCAGATTCAGTCCCTGGTCAGGACGAGTGTGGAAAGCAACCCATCAATGTTTCTCTCACATTTATGTTTCTCTCTCTCTCTCTCTGTCCCTCTCCCTTCCTCCTTATCTCTCTCTCTTCCCCCCACCTCTCTGGAATCAATAAATAAATTCTCAGGTGAGGATTAAAAATAGTAACAATAATAATAATAATAAGTAAATAAATAAATAGGCCAGGAAGGAGAACAGTATGAAACAAGGCCAGAGAAGTAGACAGGAACCTTGTCATATAGGGTCTTGTATTCCAGAAATAAGGAGTGAATTTTTTTAAATGAATTTTTTTTAAATCGTGCATACAAGATTTACCCTTTTAACCACCTTAAAGTAAACAATTCAGTTATATTAAGTACATTCACAATGTTGTTACCATCAGCACTATCTATTTCTAATACTTCATCACTTCAAATGAAAATTCCACATCTATTTGTAGTTATTTTCTATTTTCCCTCCCCCTAGTTCCTGGCAACCACTAATCTTCCTTCTATAACTATAGATTTGTGAATTCTTGGTATTGCATATAAATGGAATTATGCAATATGCATCTGGTTTCTTTCATTCAGCATAATGTTTTCAAGGTTCACCCATGTGGTAGCATGTATCAGTACTCTGTTTTCATGGCTGAATAATATTCCTTACATGATATACCACATTGTGTTTATCTACTCAACTATTGATGTTTCCACTTAGTAGCTATTGTGAAGAACTGCTATTAACATCTGTGTACAATTTTTGTTTGAACACCTGTTTTCAATTATTTTTAGGTACATATCTAAGGGTGAAATTACTAAGTTATATAATAATTCTATGTTTAATTTATTAAGGAACTGCCAACCTGTTTCATGCAGCAGCTATACCATTTTAGTTTCCCACCAGCAATGTATGAGGGTTCCAATTTCTCCACCCACTTTCTAATACTTGTTATTTTCTGTTCTGGTTTTTGTGTGTTTGTTTTTATTATGACCATTCATACATTATAGTGTAAGTGGTAACCTCATTGTGGTTTTAATTTGTACTTCCCAGGTAGCTTGGGTGCTATTCTGAATCTTTTGGAAAGCCATTAGAAGGTTTAAGCAGGGGAATAATATGATCTGACTGATGTTTTAAACCATAAACTTAAATCCATTCTGAGGAGAATGGATTGTGGGGAGGGTCAAGAATTTAAACTGGGAAACCAGTGGGGGAGTCACAGACACAGACCAGGTGAGAGAAGATGATGACTTCTGCTAAGGTGGTAATAGAAAAGAGGCCAAGAAATCAATGCATTTCAGAATATATTTTGGAAATAGAGTTGACATGACTAATCGATTAAATTTTATAAAAAAGGAGGGCAAGCGATAAAATAATCATAGATTTCTGGTTAAAGCTATTATATGATACTGAGAGAGGAAGGGCAGGGGCAAAAATGAGTTCTGTTTTGACCAAGCTTAAGAAGCCTCTTAAAAATATCAAAGTGGAGATAAGTCATTAGATATTTGAGTCTGAAGTTTGGAGGATAGGTTATTAGTGGAGATAGGGTTTTGAAAGTCTGACACATACTATTTAAAGTTACATGAAATTTACTAAAAATGATTTTGTGGGTAGAAAAGAGAAAGGGAACCTACAATAAATCGCAAGATACATTTAAGTTTTGGGGTCATCTTACTGCTCTCTACCCTGTTCTTTCATTCAACATTTCATATCCTGGATTGGAATTTTGTTTTCCTTTTCAGAATCTATTTCCCACCCTTTGGATCTGGTCTGGTCTCTATCCCCACACACCATAGATGTGGTGAACTTAGCTGCTAACCTAAGAACATAGATTTTAAAGTTGGACAGACTTGTGTTTAATTCTCTTCTCTGAACACTCCATCTTCTTTGGGTATTTTACTTAATTTTCTAAAGCCTCAGTTTTCTCAAAGGTAAAAGGTGATATATGTACCCCATAGGTTTATTGTAAAGAAATGAGTAAGATCATACATGAAGTCCCTGGAGTAGTACTGGCACAAATAATGGCTTAACACAAAGAACAATACTGTTACTATTAACATTACTTTACTGTTAAACACTGCTGTATGCTGGTCCAATCATTTTTACCACTACGGAATACAGGAGTGGGCCAGTGTAAAATGGTCCAAAGGCTAAAGATAAAATATTAGCTAACAACAATTACTGCATTTATTAGGTGGAGCATGGGATAGGCTGACCAGCAACAGCCATAGTGAACCAACTGAGAAGTTTAGACATCTAGAATTCAACAACAAACTTTATTGTATGACCCAAGGATTCAGAATAATAAAGTGAAATACTTGTAATTGTGATCTCATTTCTTTGTATTTAACTCACCTAAGTTCAGCTGTGAGATCCTTTATAGTGGTGTATTTTTCCTCTAATGATAATTGAGCCTTCTGTAGCACATCTCTCAATTCCTGGAGTTGTCTTAAAGTACTTTTTAATTCTCCGTGAGCATTTTGTAGTTCAGCCTCTAGCACTTCCCGTTTCTGCAAGGTTTCTGTTAGTTCAGTTTCAGTGTGGTTCTGTAACTTTTCTAACTCCTTAACTGTTAAGACAAGAGAACAATTTTGGAACTATATATAAACCATTTATTAATAAGAAATTTTAAAATAATTATAATTAAGAATATTCCATTTTATTCATCTATCAGAGGCAAGATATTGACTATTCATTGTCCCTTTCAACTCCACCATCCCAAAATCTTACTTGAGTCCACTTCTTTAAATATAAATATGAAGGCAGTTAAGCTCAGCGAACCTGCTGCTTACCCGCACTTGTTTTCTTCTCTAGTTCTGTCCTCGTCTGTTCTAGGATCATGTCTAACTGAGAGATATGCATTGCTTTATTTTCTCCATCTCGCTTTAGGTGCATTATTTCTTTTTCCATTTTAGACAGCTCTTCTTTGTACTGATCCATCTCAAGTTTTACTTGCCTAATTAAAAAGAAAAAATAAAACAAATGATAATTCAGAAACTTAAAAATCAACTGATTTGTCTCTGACTAAACAAAGACTTCTAGCTATATAAAGACAAATTTATCAGCAAAATGTCTAGTCAGAATCTTAAATCACTTATTATATTGTTAAATGTTTGACTTAAAGATTGTAATTCTGCACCAATTACATACCACTAAATACAACTGTACTACCTAGCAATATTTAGCAAGGTTAGCATTATTTTTCTCTTTTTTTAATCCTCACTGAGGACATGTCTGTTGATTTCAGAGAGAAGGGAAGGGAGGGAGACAGGGAAAAACATCAATCAGTTGCCTATCCCACGCGCACAGCCTGACTGCAGATTAAACCATAACCCAGGTATGTACACTGACCAGGGATGGAACCTGCAATCCTTTGGTTTATGAAACAGTGTTCCAACCAACTGAACCATACTGGTCAGGGTTAACATTCTTTTCAATCTAACTATAATTAACTTCTATAAAGCTTTACAGGGATTGAGAACATCCACAGAGAGGTGTCTCATTCACCTGTAAATTCTACTATCTGCAACACAGAAAATAAAGAAGCCAATAATCAAAATATTTGTCACTAAGACCATACTACTCATAAGAGAGCAAAATCAGTCATTCTACTCAGACATTTCCTTTTTTTAAGTATATTTTAAAGGTTATACTGTTACAGTTGTACCATGTTTTTCTCCCTTTTATTCCCCTCCACTCTGCACCCCCTCCCTCCAACATCCACTGCCCTTAGTTCATGTCCATGGGTCATACATATAAGTTCTTTGGCCTCTACATTTCCTATACTATTCTTAATCTCCCCCTGTCTATTTTATGCCTACCATTTATGCTTATTCCCTGTACCTTTTCCCCCATTCTCTCCCTTCCTCCTGCCTGCTGATAATTCTCCATGTGATCTCCATTTCTGTGACTCTGTTCCTGTTCAGGTTGTTTGCTTACTTTGTTTTTGTTGTTGTTTCTTAGGTTCAGGTGTTGATAGTTGTAAGTTTGTTGTCATTTTACTGTTCATAGTTTTGATTTTCTTTTTCTTAGATAAGTTCCTTTAACATTTCATATAATAAGGGCTTGGTAAGCACTTTATCTCTCCTTCCATTCTTAATAATAGCTTTGCTGGATAGAGTGATCTTGGATGCAGATTGTTGCCTTTCACAACTTCAAATACTTCTTTCCAGCCCCTTCTTGCCTCTAAGGTTTCTTTTGAGAAATCAGCTGACAGTCTTATGGGCACTCCTTTGTAGGTACTGTCTTCTTTTCTCTTGCTGTTTTCAAGATTCTCTCCTTATCTTTAATCTTGGGTAACTTAATTATGATGTGTCTTGATGTGTTCCTCCTTGGGTCCAACTTCTTTGGGATTCTCTGAGCTTCCTGGACTTCCTGGAAGTCTATTTCCTTTGCCAGATTAGGGTAGTTCTCCTTCATTATTTTTTCAAATAAGTTTTCAATCTCTTGCTATTCCTCTTTTCCTTCCAGAATCCCTATGGTTCAGATGTTGGAATGTTTAAAGTTGTCCCAGAGGTTCTTAAGCCTCTCGTCTTTTTTTTTTTTAATTCTTGTTTCTTCATTCTGTTCTGGTTGAGTGTTTATTTCTTCCTTCTGGTCCAAATCATTGATTTGAGTCTTGGTTTCCTTCCCATCACTGTAAGTTCCCTGTATATTTTTGTTCACTTTGCGGCCATACTCAATCATTTCTGTGAGCATCCTGATTACCAGTGTTTTGAACTCCGCATCTGATAGGCTGGCTATCTCCTCGTCACTTAATTATTTTTCTGGATTTTTGATCTGTTCTTTCAGTTGGGTCATATTTCTTTGTCTCGGGAACCTGTTACGTCATAAGGGGAGGAACCTTAGGTATTTGCCATGGCGGGGCAACTCACTTCGCTGTGTTGTGGTACTGTATGTGGAATGGAACAGACAGGGAACAATGCTGCTTGGCTCTCATCCCACTTTCAGTCACTTCCCTCATTTTCCATTAGTCAATTATGCCCTTTCAGGTACTGACTCCCGAGTGGGCGGGCTTTTGTATCTTCTAGTGTCCTGTGGGTCCCTCCTGCAGACTCTCCTGTGAGACTGGCAATTTTTCCTGCCACTGCATCCCCCACATGTTTTCACAGTCAAAGGTTTTGAAGCTTTATTTCCCTGCACTGGAACCTGGTTTGCTCTGTAGGTCTCTCTCCCCAGTTGTTCCACCTGATTTATCCACATGCAGATGTGGAACCATCAGTCCACCAGCCACCACCTTGCCGCATGTCCTTTCCACCCCAGCTGCCCATCTCCACCCTTTCTACCTATGTTTCTTCTTTAATTCTTCAGTTGTTGGACTTTCATATAGTTCAATTTTCTGGCAATTCTGATTGTTTTTGTTTTTAAATTGGCTGTTGTTGTTCTTTTGGTTGTGCAAGGAAGAAAAGTGTTTCTACCTATGCCTCCATCTTGGTTGGAAGTACCCCTCAGACATTTTGTAATAATGTTATATTTTTAGCTTTAAAAGGGACTAGAAATTCCTAGACTAATACAACTTCCTTGCTTTACAGATGATGAAACTAGAAGATTAAGTACATTATCTGAGACAGCAATTTTCAACATTTTTTTCTAATTACTAAGAAATTAGATAAAATTAGTAATTTACTAATTACTAAAATTCTGTGGCACCCCCAAAAATATATTTTTTGCCTGCTCTGACAAAAAAAATAGGTATAATTTTGATTCATTCACACTGAATGGGTATTATTGTGTTGGCTGCTATCATTTTCCTATTTGACAATCTAAGGGAAAAGAGGTCAGTGCCCCTAACTAAATATTCAGATATTAAATATATTAAACATCTTGCCAGAGTACACTGGTTGAAAATTGATGGTCTAGGATAATACAAAAAATTATTAATAGTGAAAACTTATTAACTTTCAGTCCGCCCTGGGCTCATTCCACTATGAAGTTCCACTACTTACTGCTAATCACCAAGGTGAGAGGAAGTTTTAAGCCCCTCTGTTGGTAATTCCAAAGTGATACCCACTAATTAAACAACTGTTAATGTCATCCACAATAGTGGGTAGAGCTGATGTTCCTTTGCATCTGCATTTTTTGTTGTTGTATTTCTTTTGGTCTTTGACATTTTATAAACTGAGTTTGCAAGTGGAAGCATTTATTTTTTAATAAATGTAACTTACACAAAATTATATTTTTCAAGATTTTTTTTCAGTGTCCATAAGTGAACTTCTGGAAAACTAAAACGCCCCTGCAACAATTTGCAAAATTATATATGCATATGTTATGTCTACGTACAGGAAATGATCCATATCCTCAAATATGTCCATGGTCCAACAAGGTTAAGAACTGTTAGATTAGACAAGTGCTAATGACCCTTTTACATGTCTAAAATCCTAGGTAAATGATTTTTAACTTGACTAATTTTTTTCTTATGTTAGAGTGGATAGAAAGTATAATTTTAAAAGAAAAATTCAAAGAGCTTGGCTTACAGTACACCAAGAGGTCACAGCTCATCAGCAAAAAAAGTTAGAGAAAATTATTTTTAAAAAATACTCAGAGAGATGCAAATTAAAACCACCATGAGATACCACCTGACACTGGTCAGAATGGCCATCATAAACAAATCAACAAACAAGTGTTGGAGAGGATGTGGAGAAAAGGGAACACTAGTGCACTGTTGGTGGGATTGCAGACTGGTGCAGCCACTGTGGAAAACAGTATGGAATTTCCTCAGAAAACTAAAAATGAAATTACCTTTTGACCCAGCAATTCCACTGCTGGGATTATACCCTAAGAGCCCTGAAACACCAATCCAAAAGAACCTATGCACCCCAATGTTCATAGCAGTACAATTTACAATAGCCAAGTACTGGAAGCAACGTAAGTGCCCATCAGTCAATGAGTGGATCAAAAAACTGTGGTACATTTACACAATGGAATTCTACGCAGCAGAGAGAAAGAAGGAGCTCCTACCCTTTGCAACAGCATGGATGGAACTAGAGAGCATTATGCTAAGTGAAATAAGCTAGGCGGTGAGGGAGAAATACCATATGATCTCACCTTTAACTGGAACATAATCAACAAAAGAAAACAGCA
>VMDR010031509.1:0-12017 GCA_007922815.1 Macrotus californicus | reverse complement strand
TCTATTTCAATTTAGCTTTGGTGATCTTTGATCACCATTTTTGCCAATTTTCTTTCATCCTATTCTAACTTCTTTTTATCTTTTACCATTATAACCAGCATGACCCTGAAATTCAGTTGATCATTTCTTCCTATTCCATCTGAAATTTATACCTGATTGTGACCTTTCTCTAATATTCTCTGTCTCCCTCATCAGCAAGGCTGTTAGGACATTTGTTTTGGCAGATCAAGCCTTCAGAATGGTTTAGGAGACATGACCCTTCACCATTATCTAATGTCAGTATGTACCTGAAGGTAGCCAAGTTACACAGTACAGATACTTACGTGTAAGCTGTGTAAACAGTCACACAGTGTTTGCTAAATCATTTGTGGCTTTCTGCTGTGGGTATTATTATGGACAAGTATCCATGGTCTTAAAAGTGATCAGATTCTGATTCCCTAGCCTGCTAATTCCACATTTTCATATACAATGATTCTTTCAATTGTTTGTCTAAGAACTCCAGTCAGAATTTGTGTCACTTACCATTGTTAGAGAATGTTGTTCCTTCAACAGAGAGAATTTGTGCAATCCCCAGTTAGAATTTCCAGTTATCTGACTAGTCAAGGAGCTGGGCATGATGCAAATGGGAAATCATCAGCTCTTAGGAACTCAGCAGAGCAAACACTAGTTCTGCAAGGCTCCACAGCCCACTGCCACACCACAGGTGCCTCTGTTCAGAGGTCATCTAGATTTGTCACCTCGGTCACTAGTGCAGTTTCTCCTCAAAATGGTTCCCACCTGACAACTCTCTGGTAACCTAGAAGAGGTCATGTAATTTGTGATTTGGCCCAGAACATCCCTGGGGTTTTTATAGACTCAAAGCAAAAGCCAAGCCTGCTTCTATCTGTGAAGGTGGCGTCTGGGAGCAGGGCCGAGCCTCTAGAGGACAGATTTTAAATTTGTTTATGGGCCTTGGACATTTGACAAAATCTGTTGCACTCAATATAAAGCACTCAAATTAAAAGAGGTTGCTCTCCATTTGAGAATGTCAGAAGGCGGAGGAAGAGGATTCCAAAGAGCTGCTCCACATGCAGACTTGTGATAGTAATGGGCTAGTGAAAACCAGTGTCAGAAGTTCATACCACAGTATGATTGGATGTTAATTTTTAAACAACAGACTTTCTGAATTCTAGGTCATGCTGATAAAGACTCATTCTAGAATCAAACTATTCAGGCAGTCCACAACAAGCCTTACCTATAAGCAGCCGGAAAATACCCAGAAAGTCTTTATTTATTTTCAAACTATTATGCAAGCATGCTGCTCAAAGAGTGTGGAAGACAGTGATTAGGAGTAGACTCCGGAATCACACTGCCTGGGTTCATATCCTTTCTCTGCCACTTTCTGTCTTTCCAAGCTTAGACAAGTGGCCTGGCCTCTGTGTGCTTCTATTCCTTCATTTATAACCTGAGAATAATCATAAGACTTACCTCATAGGGTGTTGTGAGGATAAAATATATGTGAAGCATTTATTACTTGATTTTAAATACAATCTGCTCTGATGTCTATACTGTTGGGAGCAGAAATAAAGCACTGTAGTCTTCCATAATTTTCTCTCTGATATCCCATCTACCGTAATCTGGGAGAGGTACTTCTCTCCTCCATCCCCATGGCCCCTCCACCACCCCTACCATGGTGTGTGTTACTGTGTAGTATCTATTTACTTCTCTCACCCATTTCCATTAAAATGTAAGCTTCATGAGCATGAAAACTGTCTCTCTTTTCATCTTTACTGCTTCAATGCCTAGCATATAGTTTGCACTCTACAAATAATTATTGGATCAGT
Source organism: Macrotus californicus (assembly GCA_007922815.1). Taxonomy (NCBI): domain Eukaryota; kingdom Metazoa; phylum Chordata; class Mammalia; order Chiroptera; family Phyllostomidae; genus Macrotus; species Macrotus californicus. The sequence continues at coordinate 10,194 of VMDR010031509.1, read as the reverse complement.
GTTAAATAGAATATAGTAGAAGAAGTATCAGAACTATTAGAGTATTCATTTACAGAGATTTGCTTTGACTAGGTATTGCTGGGGGTCCACAGAGACTGTCATGCAATGAATGATTTATATCAACTTCTTTGCACTGGCCTCTGTCTAGGTGTTCTACCCTTTGTTATATCCACAGTGCTCACCCCCTCATTGCCTTCAGATCTTTATTCACCTGCCACCTTCTCCATGGTTCCTATCCTAACTACTGCATTTATAATTGCATCTCTGACTCTTCTCTGTTCTGTTTTTCTGTAGCATTTATGACGGTGTAGCCTTCTCTGTATTTGAGGGATTTGTTATGTTTGTGATTTGTTTTTGACCTCCCCCACCCGCCACTAAAATGTAAGCTTTGTCAGTCTTGCTCAGATATATTTCCAGCATCTGGGACAGTGCCTGGCACAAAGTAGGCAGGCACTTTAAAAATGTCTGCTGAATTAATAAATTCAATGCATTGGGGCTGCCAATTTGGAAATAAGTGAAAGCAAAATTATGATTCAAGGATAATCAACAAAATTAGAAACAAGAAACCTTGCATTTCATCTTGAGATCAGTCAATATATGATTTTTGACTGTGCTAAACGTACAGACCTCACCTCCCTTAGCCTTCACATTTTAGAAATTATCTTTGCCAAAATGCCCCTCAAGGGTCACTCAGGAATGTATTGCAGGGTTGTTTTTTTTTTTACAAAATAATATATATCTGAGATTGTGTCTTTAACATGGAATCCTATTGCTAAAGGCATTTTTTAAATGGTTTAGCCCTGAAGCAAACTGCTTCTTTAAATATGTGAATATGAACTTTCCATAGAACGAGAATGCAGAATCTCTGCAAGTTTTTAATTCAGAGTAATTAAAAATAGTATTGGTATTAAAGTGTCCCATTCTACCAGCTTAGTAGGGGTTTTATTTCAATAAAAAGTTTATTATTTTACATGTTACAGCATAAAACGCCACACTGAGCCAGGACCAGCAGGGAAAATGTGCTGTGCTAAAGTGCGAGACAATGTGAGCTATACATTAATAATTTCCTGCATTATTTTTGTTAAAGTTTTTTTATTAAGACTAAACTTTTACTTGGGTGGTTAACTATTTGAATCCATTATGAAAGTATCACAAAAACACAAATGGAACAAGTCAATTTTATAGGAACTAGAAAGGAGTCCTATGCGAGGAATCGTATTTAAAAATACAAAGGCTCAGTGTCATGCATGAGGTGAGATTTTCATTCAGCTTGCTGTTTATAGGATTATTTAGCTATTTAAATAATGGTACATAAAATGATCTAAGTACCTTGGGTTAATACGGAGGAAAGTTTTAAATAAAAGATTTAAAGGTAAGAAAGGACATGAAGACTTGAAGAAAGGACAGCTGTGTGCCTGGCAGACATTGTAGTATTTTTTTATTCGTATTTTCCCACCAAAATAATTTTTTGTTTCATATTTTCTCACTTTCTGTCACCACTGCATTCTGCATATTAATCTATTACCAGTGGTAAAATATAAATGTCTAGAATGAGTAACATATTGAAATAATAGCATCCCCATCCATGCAACTGTATTTGTTGAACATTTGCTATATATGTAACATATTCAGCTCTTAGTAGAAAGAAGATAAAAAGTTATGAATGTAATAATTCAAAGATAAAGGAATAAGGATCCAACGAGACAGTCAGTGATTGAGGAGGGGGAGGTTCATTAAATTGAACCTTGAAAAATGGGTAGGATTTGGAGATTCATGGAACAGAAGACAACTATTTTAACTAAGATTAATATCAAGAAGGATTTGAAGGTGTACAGTATGTTTCATAAGCACTGATAATAGCAAGAAAGACATTTGGTAGATGCATCATGAGTATGAGTGGAAAATAAGGAAAATAAAGTTTTGAGAGGACATTAAATGATAAGCTAAGAAAAAGATGGTTTTCTTTAAACCCTGGAATCAAAGGTTTTTGAGGGATGAAAAACCTTATCAAAGCTATAGTTCAGAAAGATTGACCTAGCAGCTATGAGTCACATATGTTGAGAAGAAAAAGCTAAAGATAGGACACATGAAGTTCAAAGGTAATTATTAAAGTCCTTGCAAAAGGTATTGAAGTCTAAATGCAGGCGACGAGAGTCAAAGTGAAGAGAGGATACAGAATCCAATGACCAACAGTCAGAGAATCCATGTGACTTGGCCATGAAATTCATCTTAAGTTTCTTCTTCAAATAGATCACTTAGTTATTTAGTGAAATCACTTAACGAAGAGGACACAGGACAGGGCAGTTTTAGTGAAGATTCACAAAAGATTTCATGCCCAGAGAGGCCTACAGATCAACATACCTCAGTTCAACCAAGAATTGCTTGAAGACACTGGGCATTAGAGAGGTTGATAGAGAAGAAGGTGTAGAAATTGGGACTGAAAATTCAGCTCCTTGTATTCAAACTTCATATTTTTTAAATTACTTCAGGATTTGGACAGTCTTGTCATTTTCTAAGATTACTAAGCTTTTAGGATACTTTCCACTGGAAGCAAGTGATTGGTTTTGCAGAGTCATTATAGGGAGGAGGTGCTGTAGACGGAGAGGTGGTTAAATGGGAGTGATCCGATTTTGATGGAGAATGTTGGGTAGATACAGGTCTTGACAAATTCTTCTGATCGGATACCACAGTGACTGCATTCCAGCTGTGTCCATTTATTAGTGAGTGCTGCCATTTACAGTCCGTGCCTTACTGCACAGTATCATTCTGATACATTCATGCTTACTTTAAAGATAAAGAGAGAGAGAAGGAGAGGAACATCAATGTGAGAGAGAAACACTGATCAGTTGCCTCTCGTATGTGTCCCAGCGGGGCATGGAACACGCACCCCAGGCTTGGGTCCTGACCGAGAATCAAAGTGGCAACCTTTTGTTTTGCCGGACGACACTCCAACCAGCTCAGCAGCACTGGTCAGGGCTACACTTACTTTTCAACTCCACGTTTCCCTTTAAAAAAAAAACCAATAAAGCAGGATTCTCATGGGAGGAAGAGACCAGTATTCAGTAGGTATGGATATTACTGAATGATATATTTATGTTTTTGTGGAGTTGATGGTTGTCATTTACTCCCTTCTTTTCGGGGAAGTTTCCAGTGTTTCATTCTGTCCTGATCTCAGATTCTAGATCTCTTTTCCTAGTTCCAGTTTTAATGGTACTCAGATCCTTTATTAGTAAGTCTAAATTTTTCCAAAGGTGTCCAGACATGGTAACATATGAAACATTTCTCATATTGTTCCTTCTTATCCTTTTGCCTCTGGTCCCTCCACAAGACTAAGCATAGGTACGACAGCATTTTTATCTTCGGGGTTCATTCAGCTAGCATTAATTTAAGTACTATATGCTTGTCACGGGCAAAAAAGGAAAATAAGCCAGCTTTTGCTCTTAGAGTACAAACAGACCAAAAGGGAAAAAAGGCCTGGATTAACTAAGGTAAAGCCATGCTGCTCTAACAAAAAGATCCCAGACATACAGAAGATATAGATATTTATTTCTCTCTCACATACCAGTTTGAGGTGGGCATTCCAGATAGGCAGATGGCTTCACCCCACACAGCCAGGTTCAGGGACCATGTCCTTTCCATTGTCTTTCTCTGCCATCACCGAGGCAGTATTGTCATATGTATGATCATAGCTGGGCTGCAGCTTCATTAGCAGTCTGGATCACAAGAAGGGACATATAATAACATAGAGATATACTTGCTCCCTTAAGGTGCTGGCCAGAAGTAGTACCAATTGTACACTTGTAGCTTTGGAAAGGACTTAGTCAAATGGCCATGCCTAACTGCAGGGAATGCTGGGAAATGTAATGTGTCAGGCATCGATGTGCTTGGTGACAATTGTTTTAGCAAAGGTTTTCATGAACAGTTAGCAGTCTCTGCAACAGCATGAAAATAAATCATTACAAAGCAATGTGATAAGTGTTTCACTAGAAAAATATGCAAAGTGCTATGAATGCACAGTTGGTAGTCACTAGCTTAGCTTGAGTGTTTAGGCAGGATTTTCACAGGAAGTAAAATTTGAACTGTTTCCAGAAGTAATGACTAAAGAAAAATAGGGCATTGTGCACAGAAAAATAAGATCATATGCATTGTTACAAGATGTAGAATAGTGTGACGGGTTCAGGGAATGACAGAAATTTAGTATGGCTGAGCACAAGAACCCATAAGATGGGAAGTTTTAGGAAATGAGGTCCATAAGATAGATAGGGTTCTGCTAAGGAATCTTGGACTTTACCTTTGAGGGATAGTGAGGAGCCTGAGCTCAGCTGGGAGGTTCTTGCCTGGGATCCTTTATATGGTTATAATCAAATTCTGATTGGAGCTACAGTCATCTGAAGGGTCATTGAGCTGGACATCCAAAGTGGCTCATTCACATGGTTGCCAAAATTCATATGAAAAATCTATTAGAAGTTTCTTAGAAACTTAGAAGTTTCTAAGATTGGCACTGGCATGATCAGATTGGTGGTAGTAGTGTGAGGATAGATTGGAAGAGGAGAATAAACAAAGCGAGACCAGTCAGGAGTATGTTACAATGAGACGTGATGAGAATTAAATCAGTGGTCGTCATGGAGGTGACAGTAGAAGTAATGAATAGCTAGGCAACAGAGACTACGACTTACCTGCTGCTTAGTTAGGAAGGTTGAGAAAGAGAGACGAGAACTTCCTACTTTTGCATGTGGATGCTTGGTGTTGCCATCAGCCAGTACAGGCCCCAAGGAGAAAAAACAAGTTTCCTAGGGCAAGATTTTTAAGATGTTTTGAACATAAAGAATTTGGGGTACTTACCAGATACCCATATTTCTGAGCCATTTTTGCTGGGCTTGAGAGAAAAAAAAAAGCAGAGAGTGAATCTAAGGACTTGCTTGGATAAATATTTTTATTTTTTAATTATGTGAGCAGACATCTAGGAGAATGTTGTATCTTAGCAATAAAGGGAACCAGTTTAGCTTACTCTGATGTGTGACACTAAGACTTTTAATGATTTATCACCCCCTTTATAATGCCAGAGCAATGCATGTAGTGCCGTGGGTTTTGATGCAATACTCATTCATTTATGTTCAACCACTCCTCACCTGCCTGTGCCGTGCTAGGTGCTAAGGTTCTTTACTAGGTGCAAAGGACACAACTCTAAAACAAAACAAAACAAAACAAAAGAGTCACTGCTTCTAATAACTAAGGCCCCCAAAATGTAAAAGCCATTCCAATTGATGAGGGTGGGATTACATATAGGCGCCGTGGGTGCAGAAAATGGTTTTCCAGGTTCCAGGCAAAGGCAAGAGAATCCATTGCACATTTTAGGACCAACGAAAGTCCAGTATTGCTGAAGAGGAGAGCATAGCGGCAGGTAGTAAGAAGAAATGAGGCTGGAGAGAGAAGCAGGAGCCAGATCACAAAGAGCCTTCTCAGCCTTGTAAAAGAACTTGGAAAGAAAGATTCTAAGAAAGGAAATATATGATTAATTTTGCATTTTTTCAGTGAGCATTCTAGCCATGATAAGAGGGGTGTATTGGAGGATGATGGGATGATGAAACTGAAGTGAGACTAGTTAGATTGTGATGACTGGGGTGAGGCAATGGAGATGGAGAAAATATTTTGATGCGAACAGTCGTCAGTCCGTGAGTTGATGGGTGATAGAATGAAAAGTGTTAAGACTGGCACCCAGGTTCTTGGTTTAGACAGTTGTATGGATGTTCTATTATTAACAGAGAAAATGAACGTGGGAAGAAAAGCGTGTTTATGGGGGAATGATGAGTTCAGTTTTGACATGCTTAGTTTGCAGTGTCTACAAGATTTCCAAGTAGAAATGAACAGTATGCTACTAAATATATTGACAGAAGCTCAAGAGATAGAGATTTACAAGTGATAGGACTCGTGAAGTCAACCTTAGGAGGACATATTCAGTGAGAAGCACAGCATTTGCAGGCTATGCAGCAAGGTCCCTAAAGAGCTGGAAAGAAGGAACCACCACAGAACTAAGCAGCAAATCAGAGCAAAGAAATCCAAATGGAAGAGAATGCTCTGAGCCAGAGGGTTGGTCAGCAGTGTCAAATGCCAGTAAAGGCCAAAGGATACCGGGAAAGTAAAAGAGTTACTGATCATTTTAATCATTGCTAATCTACAAAAAGTCCCAATTAAATTTGTGTTTATTTGATAAGCAGGTAGGTCAAACAAATTTTTATATAATTATTGCCCATTTATATGTGTCTTATAAATCACCAGGTCTTCTTTTAATTGAATCTTTTCATTTTCTTACCGATTTGTAGGTGTCCTTTATAAATAAATGGTGGCTAACAATCCTGTTATATGTGGTATATTTTTGCCCAGTTTCCTTTTATCTTTTGTTTTGCATATGTAATATTTTCTTCCATACAGAATATTTTAATTTTTATGGAGCAAAAAATGTCAATCATATTTTCTGAGTTTCAGGTATATTTTTGTGCCTTAATTCTCACTCCACAGTTATACACAGATTCTCTCCTTTTTTTTTTTTAGTACCTTTATGATTTTTGTAAACATCTGGAGAGTTGTATAGGATTATGTAGTACAATGGCTGAGCAGTGCTGAAGACCCAGTTGTGGTTGATGATTTGTTTATAGGCATAATAATCTGTTAGCCAGAGAGAAACCAGTCAGCTGAGTTCATTGAACATTGGGGTTTTCCAGTCAAGTGCACTTAATGGACAATGGAACAAGGCAGTTTAGAAAACCATATTGAAATGTTGGACCATAGACTCTAAGCAGTGAAGGAGGAAAGTAGAAGGGAAAAAGGCTAGCAACAAAAAGGAGAGTGAATGGGCTAGAATTCCTATAAGATTTTTTTAAAGGTTGGAAAAGGGAGTTATTTAAGTAACATGGTTTTACAAAGATAGGAAGTTTGGGTCAAATTGGGAGAATGTCTAAATTTATTATTTCAGAAGAGTGCTGCAATGACCAGAGTTAAACATTAAGAATGGGTAGTTAAAGCCCTGGCTGGTGTGGCTCGGTTTGTTGGAGACTCCTCTCATGCACTGAAAGGTCGCAGGTTTGATTCCCCATCAGGGCATATGCCTAGGTTGTGGATTCGATCCCGGGTTGGGGTGCTACAGGAGGCAGCTGATCAGTCTTTCTCTCTCCTTCTCTCTCCCCACTCACCTCTCTCCTTAAAATCAATAAATGAATATTTGGACAAGGATTTAAAAGAATAGGTAGCTGAAGTCGAGTGAAGCAGGAGGTCACTGGAGATCAAGAAATAGAGAGGTTAACGAATTGCATAGATCATTCATGTGAATTTTGGAATTCCCAAGGTTAGAGCTGTATGTGGATAAAGAAAAACATCATTTGACCATCTCAGTCTTCTCTCACCAACACCTTTGGCAACCTTCATTTATCTTCAGGAAACCTATCCCCAGTTGCTGAAAAATAAAAAAATCAAAGCTCATTAGAAAGCAGTAGCAGCTCTGGCAGGTGTGGCTTAGTGGATTGAGTCCTGGCCTGCAAACCAAAGGGTCACTGGTTCGATTCCCAGTCATGGCACGTGCTTGGGTTGCGGTCCAGGTCCCCAGTAGGGGGCGTGTGGGAGGCACCCACACATTGATGCTTCTGTCCCTCTCTTTCTCCCTCCCTTCCTCTCTGTCTAAAAATAAACAAAATCTTAAAAGAAATTAGTAGCAAACTCAAAATCAGAACCATCCACCCTCTTGCTTCTCATTTGGGCTTATTTTGTAAGAGAAAACAACTGATAATGTATGTAAAGTACATGGTTCAGTGCCTAACACATATTAGTAATCAATTTATTATAGCAATTATTATAATACTAAAGGGAAATGATTTGTGTTTTAAATTGGTATTTGTTTAGTAGTCCTTTCAAATTTAAGGTTTGGAATTTCAGCAACCCTTGTCCTGCATAAAAATGAGCAGGGAGCTTCAGTGTGAGCTTGTTTCTGGAATCCCCAAGAAGTTTGGAAATGCATCTGAGAAGCAGTTAAAGCCTTATATTCAAGACAGGAAAAAGAAGGAAAAAAGAAACTAGAAAGGAGTTTTTAGATTTCATTTTATTTTTTTTTAAAGATTTTATTTATTTATTTTTAGAGAAGGGGGAATGGAGGGAGAAAGAGAGGGAGAGAAACATCAATGTGTGGTTGCTTCTTGTGCATGCCCCATTGGGACCTGGCTCACAACCTAGGCATGTGCCCTGACTGGGAATCGAACCCGTGACCCTTTGGTTTGCAGGCCCACGCTCAATCCACTGAGCTACACCAGCCAGGGCAGTTTTTAGATTTTAGATAGAAGAGTAGATACTGGTTAGTTTTCTTTCCTCTCACCTTGACACATTTGGACTCCTGAGCCACTCCCTAAGAGGTCAGAAGTCAATCCTGGGTGAGGCCCAGGATCTGTACTTGTAACAAGTACCCCTGGTTAGTCCAGTGTGCATGGTAACGTTTGAGAATCGGGCACTTCACATTTAGGGCCAGCAGATTTTTGTCCTGTAACATTTGTGGGAGGCAGTGTGAAGAAGAGGATTAAAGGTTTATGAACATAAGGTTCTTACATTGTGCTTTCACTCTGGAAAAATGCACTAAAAACAGAAAGTACTTGTATAAAGAATGTATACAGGTAAATAGAGGAGTTTAAATGGACTTTTGTGAATCTTCATTCCTTCTTCACTCAGTTAAAATAATTATTCACTATTCATCTTGTCATAATAAAGAAAAACTAAACTCTTTGCTGCTAAAGTTCCCATTCATTTTTATGATTTAAAAAAAAAAAAGCCCTGGCAGGTGTGGCCAGTGGATTGAGCACCAACCTGCGAACCGAAGGGTCGCCAATTCGATTCCTAGTCAGGGCACATGTCTGAGTTGTGGGCCAGGTCCCCAGTGGGGGACACATGAGGAGCAACCACACACTGATGTTTCTCTCCCTCTCTTTCCCCCTCCCTTTCCCTCTCTCTAAAAATAAATAAATAAAATCTTTAAAAAGAAAAACTAATCTAAGCCTTAAATATAACAAGGCTACTTTATCATCTGACAGCACGTTTCTATGGTGAAGCTCAAAATGAATTAGAAAATTTATCAGAAAATGTATTTAATATAAGAGCACTTCTGATGAGAAATACCATGATTTTAAGATCTAAAATGATCTAAGTTAGTGACAAAATAAATATTTCAAAGTCATACAACCTGAGGCTGATTTTTGTTGTCCACTCACAATGTAGCACAGAAATGTAACTCTTCAGTTACTATGTATGCAATTTTTACTGTAGTTTTAGGTTAGCAGTTGTAGAAGTCGTGGTTCTCACTATGACACTTCAGTGTATAGCAGCATTGCAAGAGATGTAAACGCTGTAAACTGGATTTGTTGACATAATGTAGCTAAATACTATAAGAACTCTGACATTTACCAATTCTGTAATCTACATTCACTTGTTCTCAAGTTTGACCTTGTGTTCCAATAACTGTATGAGGCAGATTTTATTGCTGTTCCATTTTGCAGGTGAGGAAATAAGTTAGAGAGATCACGCAGCTATGAAAGTGTGCCACCAGAATTCAGACACTATAAACCTGAGTCCAAGGCCCAGATTTTTAACAATAAACTTGAATATATTCTTTTTTCGCATGGAGTGTATGTTGTAGAAATTTATTACAAATGTTTACTGAGTATCTGTTACGTGCTGGTGCAGACCTAGGCCCCAGGTAGAGTGTTGAAGAGACCAGCAGTGTTACTGCTGCCACAGCTCACACTTCCCAAATCCCCTAACGGTTAAAACAGGAAAGACAATGGACACATACTAATTAATGCCAGTAAAAACATAATTGATTACAAAATTATGGAATATAACACAATGTGTAAAAGTTAACACTGCATATGCAGATATTAAGGAAGGACAGTGTTATTTTTATACTTTTTAAGAAGAGTTGACTTTCACCAGTGGTTAAAAACATGTACCTTACTTTTAAAAGTAACATTTCTGCTTAATCAAACTTGAATTCAGGAGCTGCGTCTTTCAGTTGCTAAAAGGGGAGAAGTCATATCTAAAAATGAGAACATTTCATGAAGTAGAAAGTCACTAAGGCCTTGTGTCATTTGAGGTTAAATTTTATCTGAATTTCAGAATAATTTACAAATGCAATGGCAACTATTACTGTGCAACATTTATTTTTTT
>VMDR010031508.1:0-12019 GCA_007922815.1 Macrotus californicus | reverse complement strand
ATAGTATTTGATTTAGTTCCAAGAAAATGACATCAAACACCAAAAGCAACGAATGACTCATAACTTAGAAAATCAGTTGAATGAGCTATAAAAATGGGTCCAAGTTTATTTTTAGTATTTAATAAAGCAGTTTCATTTTCTTCAAATAATAAGAGTATACAATGGCATTCACTAGGGTCTAAAAAATATATTAAAAATATTGTGAATTCTATTTTAACATGGTACTTTCCTCTCAACCTTTTTAGGCAAGTATAGGCAGTATAAAAACACTCAAAAAGCGATCGAACCATGATGCTTGAAAAAAAGGAATGAAGTATAATTATCTGTGATAGTAGAATAAAATACATAATTTATTAGAGCAGTAAAAATGGCATTAAAATGAGGCTTCCCATGTTAATATGTTATTATTTTTCTAGTCTTCAAGGGTTCATCGTCTACACCATCGATTGTGGTCCACTGTAGTGGTGGTCACATTTTTAATGGTCCTGGCTCTTCTGAGTCTGTGTTTTATTTCTCCACCAGTGCCTTTCTCACTTGACATATAGCTATAGTCATTGACCACATAAAAATACCAGAACTAATAAGATGATTGGATGAAAATGTGGAATAATAACCATGTAATATGTAATGTGCCATAAATGCGGTGTACGCATATTATATATTATGGCAAAACCTTGGTAATTGCCTGTCTGGTTTAATTTTCAGCTGAGTAAAGGGAAAAAATTCTGAGGTTGTGCTATCTTTTTCTCAATTATTATTATTACAAATATCTGCACTGGTCAGAGAACCACATAAAAATCCTCACTCCAGTTTTGTAGTTGTCAACGTTTCTGGAATTGGAAGCTAACCTAAGGTAAAACATTTACCCAAGCACAGCTTTCCAGAGTTTTCCTACTTTTCTCATCAGAAATGAATTTCAAGTTAACCTTTAAATAATAAGAAACAAGAATTCCCTATGAAATTATGGGGTAGTTAAACCCCAGGGTAGGGAGGGGACAGGACACAGGGTGAGGACATCATGTTCTCACTTTCTTGTTAGCAAATGGCTTGAAACCTGAATGGCCTTCTCGGAGTCTTGCTCCAGACCCTGTACAGAGAAGCAGGCATCATGATTTCGGGGTGGAGTGGGCACAGACAATCAAAGCTCAGGCAAAAGTCTGGTGTGTACCAATTCCAGCCTCGTATTTTTCTTTTTAGTCTCTATCCTCCAACTTAAAGTCCTAGGAAAGCTTAGCTTAAGAGGACAGCTTAAGCCTCTATCACGGCAAATTAATTCTCAGATTTCCATAAACATCTAGCAGGTATGCCAGGTGCTAAAGATTCTGGCATAAATAACCCTAAATCCCTGTCTAGGGGTAATTAAAAGTCTAATGGAGGAGTCTGTACTAGTTTCCTAGGCCTATGATTAACAAAGTACCACAAACTGGGTGGCTTAAACAACAGAAATTTTCTCACAATAATGGAGGTTAGAAGTCTGAGATCAAGGTGTTGGACACATCATTTCCTTCTGAAGGTTCTGAGGGAGAATCTGTTGGCCTCAGGTGCTCCTTGGCTTGTTGATGGCAGTCTCCCTGTGTCTCCACATCATCTTTACATCCATGTGTATCTGTCTCTGTATCCTAATTTCCTTTTTTATAAGGATACCAGCCATATCAGAATTGGGTTCACCCTAATGACCTCATCTTAACTTGATCATCTACAAAGACCCTATTTCCAAATAAGGTCACATACACAGGTACTAGGGACTAGAACTTCAACATCTTCTTAGGGAATACAGTTCAAGGCATAGAAGAGTTGTTGTTCAAATGGATAAAAATTCTATAATGTGTGACCTTCCATATGGAACTTCAACTCCTGAGATGCCACATTCTGAGCATCTAAAACCCAGTTCCAAACCCCTCTGTTACTTTACTGCCATTGTCTCAGCAATTTCAGCAACACTCGGGGCTCCATTTTGATGTGAAAGCCAGTACTAAACCCCCAGCTGCTCCTTGGTCCTTGCCTGGCATGTCACCCCCTTGGTCCTTCACTGCACACAGGCATGATTTTTCATCAACAATGGGAGTTTTCTGTTCCAAGGATTTCACTGAAAAACATATCTTACCCAATAAATATTTTTCATGCCCATTGCTCTAGATTCTACTGGAGCTTGGCACACACTCTTGCCTTCAATGAGAAATTCATAGTCTAGTGAAAGGGACAGGAAAAAAGTAAAACAGAAATAGAGGCTTTGATAGAAGCCACCACAGAGTGTTCTGGGGTGCATAAGAATCAGTCCTGAATCCAGGCTGGGGATAAAGGAGAGGAGGTCAGGGAAGGCTTCCTGTAGGAGGAAACACCATAGCTGAGTCTTGACATATGTGCAGGGGATTCATCTGAGCAATATTTAAAGGTAGGAAAGCAAGGGAAGTAAGGCAGAAAAATATATTGGAACAGACAAAACAATAAAAAAGAGTACATAAAAAGATGTTAATGAAATACTGGAAATATTAAGTGAATAAGAAGAGAAGGTAATGTGTTTTTAAAGTTGGGTCTGAGCATTTTTTTTTTTCATAAGTACAAATAGTTTGTCTTAGCTTGGGCTGCTGTAACAAAACAGCATAGTCTGAGTGGCTTAAACAATAGGCATTTATTTCTCCCAGTTCTGGAGGCTGAGGAGTCTAAGATCAAGAAGCCAGCAGATACAGAGTCTGGTGGGGCTCTCTTTCCATCCTGGAGATGGCTGTCTTCTCACTGTGTCCCCACATGGTGATGAGAGTAAGCTCTGGCCTCTTCTAGTAAGGGCACTGATCCCAACACAGGCTCTGCTCTCCTGACCTTACCTAAACCAAATTACCTCCGAAAGACCTCACCTCCAAATGCCATCACATTGGGAACCAGGGCTTCAGCACGTGAATTCGGGGGCTACAGAAGGGTGGCACAGCTCTTCTCCAACTTGGGCATTAACAGTCTCACTTAGACTTGAGGAAACTGTTCAGGTTCAGCTTTCTCCCCAGCTGTCATGTGATTCATGGGGTGCTATTGCTCCATCATTCTGGTCATCTGATGTCAGGACCTCCCTTCCCCCACTCCTCCAGAAGCCTGTGGGTTTTTTTCATATTGTAAGAGAAAGTTTATTTAGAAAGCTACAGAGGTAGAAGCAGTGAGCCATAGAAGAAATGGGCTCAGGAAACAAGTGATAGTGACCAAAGAAGGGCCCTTGGAGCTTAGGAGAAAGAGAGAGGCAAGGAAAACATACCTCAGAGAAGGGAGTAGGGAAAGGCATGTTCATTGGGGTGGGGGGAGGGATGGGGGGCAGGGGAGGGGGAGGGGGAGGGGGAGGAAGAGAAGGAGGGCAAAAGGGAAGGAGAGAGACAGAGAAAGAGTGAGAGAAAGCCAGAGCCTATGATCAATGGCAATTTAGGTCCAGAAACCTATTAGACATCACCCCTTCCACTCAGCACGGAACCCTTCATGCCCTGACACCTAGAAATGCACATCCAACCCACAGGTAAGTGTAAAAGTTCACCAGACTGTCAAACCATAGAGCCTAGAGAAGATTACATGAGGGCTGAGAATTTTAATTTGAGTCTGCGTTAAACAAAATAAGATGGAAATCTAGACCTTGTCAGCTGCATAATCATCAGTGTATTCTTAATAACAAAACCCCAGCGTTCCTTTGCAGTCGTGTAGTTACCAGGAGGGAAATAGCTGATGTCATGTGTTTTTCTTTTAAGTCGTCAAGAGTCTTGACCGTGTCTTAAGCTGTAGAAAAATGCCTGAGTGTGTGCCAGTTGCCATCTTTTAGTGTGAGCTGTGCTGGTGGGAGGCTGGTGTGAAAAAGACAAAGACAGAGTGTACACACAAGAATGTGAGCATCAAAGAACGGGGTCCACGACGCAGCGGTGTGGCTAACCCTAATTTGGCTTCTAGCATTCGTATTCTGGGCCACTGAGCAACTGTGTTCCCTTCCTCAGAGTCCTGTCTGTCTTTTTTCAACCCTTTTGCTAGTGGTTTGTGGACTGAGGGTACTTCCTGGCCAGTGAGGCATCATCCGGAGAGTCCAAACACACAAATATCCCTGGGATTTAACTTCCGTCCCATTTCCATTTCTCAGAGGGAGAAGAGAACTGGTATTTCACAGGCCAGGCTCTGGAATTCCAGTCTGTAAGCAGGAAGAAGAGAGGTTTACAACTGCTGTCTGTTTGGTGGTGGGGTAGGGGGAGGGAGAGGCGATGCTTGGGTATTTCAGATGTGTTCGATAAAGCCGAACTCGACATTCAATACAGAAAACAATTCCTCGGTGTTTTAAATAAGAATGAAATATATTCCTCTTCTTCCCACATTCAGCCTTAGATATTTAGAGGGGTCATTTACAGTGTTGATCCTAACTCTGTATGGCATGGCTCAAAAGAAAAGATGAATTCATTCATCAATTTGGTAAAATTGATTTAATTCTTACTATACTCTGGAGGTTACAAAGAACTGTTAGACCCAGTCCCCCCTGCAAAGAACCTGCAACTAGTCTGGGACCAGCCACAGGACAGGAAGCCATTCTTTGTGGTTTGTTCATCGGTGTATCTCCCACACTGAGCATGGTGTTTAGTATATTTAGGTGTTCAACGAACATTTGTCAAATAAATCATTGAGATTGCTGCTGCATGAGGACAGTAAGTCCTTTCCAAGCTAAGTGAGCCCTTCTGACTGAGGTGATGACAGCGGACTTCATAACAGAAATGGCATTTTAGCAATGCTTTAGGGAGCAGCAGAACTCCATGCAGCCAGTGGAGGGGTGACAAAGAAGGGTGACCATTTCAGGTAAGGAGACAAAGGTGCGTCAAGTCAGGAGACTGGGAGACCCAGAGCATTTTCAGGAGGAATGGTCAGAGGCCCAGCAGCAGGAGGAAAGGCAGAGATAGATAGGTTCAGTCGGACAAGGAAGATAGCATGCCGGGTGAGGTGAGCATCTGAAATCACTTCCGAACTGACTCCCCCGTGCAGTTGAGAAAGGTGAGTCATGCACAGACTGGAGAGCTGTGGCGAGGGAAAGACACAGCCAGACTGTGCCTGGGAGATCCCGGGCCCGCCCACACTGGGCCCCGCAGAGCGATGCTCTGCGCCTTCCTGCCTTCATTTCAACCTTTGAAAAAAGAACTTTAAAAAAACCTGACTTCCTATGTACTTTTCCAAGTGAGTCATAAGGATTATTGTGTTCATAGCCAGTTTTGAGGTAAGGATATGAGTATGAATAAGAACTGATCCCAGAACCCCTCCCCCTGGAGGCTGCTTTTCGCTAGGAACAGCTGTTTGGTGTTCCCTCTCCCCAAGGTCAGGGTATGGGGTGGAAAACTGCAAGGTGCCTGGTAAACCCAGGTCATTGCATTTTAGGACCTCCTGAAACAGAGGTATGTGTGTGGTATGTGCATGTATGTGTGTGGTATGTGTGCTCAAGTGTGATGTGCGGTGTGTGTGCATGTGGAGCGTGACATGTAAGGAATGTCTGGGCACTGAAGGAGTTTGGGGAGTGACACGGGGCTCAGGCCATTTCAAGTCTCTCCTGAGTGGGCACTGTGCACAACAATCTCAATGATGGTTCCACACACATACGGAGACCGGAAAACAGATTAGTCAGGAAAGGGACAAAAAAAAAAACCTCATGAGATTAGATTTCTCGACATAACAGTTACGGAAAATTGGGTATACTTCAGGAGAATTGAATTTTTCCTGTCATGAGCTTTCACGTCAACGTTGCATCGTTTGAGCTGGAGCTATCAGCCAACTCTCCTCCCCCAACCCCTGCCACACTGTGCACACAGCACAGCCCTCTGCCTTTACCTCACTCTCTCGCTTCCAGGCAGGCTGTGACCTTCTGGATGGTAAGAACTGGTTCGTTTACATAGAACATTACTAGTCTCAGAGTAGGTGCTTAATGAATTTTTTGAGTCAGTGGGATCCAGGAGAGGCTTTGAAGAACAGTGTCCTTGGGGATCTCCTTAGCTGCGTGAGCCAATAGGGAGGAGTGGATCACCCCGCAGGCCACCGTGGAATCAATTGCACGTGAGCACACATACACACACACCCCTTCCGAAAACAACCATTGTTTTAAAGTCATATGATCTACTTCAATATCCAGGAATAAGCATATTTTCTGAAATGGCATAATCCATTTCATGCTAATACAACCCAATTCTATTCTATGGAATTTGTTTTTTATATCAATGTACTGAAAGGTATCAAGTGTCATCTGCTCCCCTTTCCCCCCAACTCCCAGCTCCACTCATCCTCAGATGGACCCCAGGGTGCCTCATTGGACCCCTTATCCACTGTTAAGAAACCCAGGATCAGTTAGGACCATCTAATCTTTTAAAGGACCGTCTCATATCAGATGGCTACAGGAAGCCCTGCAGAAGCTTTGACATGCTGCTTTTCTGTCTGTTGGGTTGCATCCCTGACCTCGGAGGCAACTCAGAGACTTTCTATTGGAGAAAAAGGGAGTGGGAAGATTTATGACCTTTCTGGTCAAGATCCATACGCCACAGCCCCACCTTGCGGGTGGGAAGCGGTAAGGGAAGTCGAGTGAAGGGACTGGTTTATTCCACTTTTCCAGTTACAAAAACACACTTCCAATTATAAAAACAGGATAGTATCACAGACGTTTAGAGAAAGTAGAATGTAGATCACTGTGAACTGCTGAGGGAAGAATTCTCCAGGCGTTGGGATTGGAGCCCAGATGACTGAGCATGATTTGGGTGGGTGGGACAGTGTGGGGGCAGGAAGGAGGAGGGAGGGCATTCCTATCATTCCTGCCTGGAGGACCAGCCAAGGCAGGGGCTGGGAACTGGATGGGCAGAGTTCGTGAGGCCAGGGCTCCAGCAGGACCACTCTCCATCCAGGAGTGCAGAGCCTTGCAAAGGCAGTGTACGCACCCACGTGCAAGCACACCCAGGCTTGTACACACACACGTATTTCAACAGAAATCTTCATTTGCACACCCTGGCTCTGAAAGCCTTTTACCTCTCTATTCTTAATCTGAAAAATGCAGCCTGAGTGTTGGTACTAATAAAGATCTCTCCCACGTGTAGAAGGGCAAACAACTCACAGTGGCTTTTCAGGTCTTTGTCTCATTCATTGCATGCCATTATTAATTCATTTCAAGTGCGCCTGTATCTACCCACTCCTGGAGGTTTCAGGAATGCTTATCAGCTTAACATTGCACTTTTGCAATGCTACGTATTTAACACGACTGCTAAAATATTCTTTCTGTGCTTTGAGAAGCAGATTAAGATCACGCACTTAACACGCACTTGCTTTCAGAGGTATGCCTCCTCCACAAGGGCCTGGGGAGAAGCAAGAATGCCTGGGTATCCCTTTTTCTAAAGGTGGAGGGTTGGGCTCAGGTGAGTCCGCTGTTGCCACTCGAAGGGTTGGGAAGAAGCTGGTAATCAGGGGTTTAGGAATGAAGCTCCCTGCTTTCTTGCTCCACCCCAACCCTGTCCAAATAAGGGCATAGCACCATTTAGCAAGGCCCACTTGATAACCCCCAGCCAGAAGGGGCTGAACCAATGTTTGTTGAAAGCACATGCTGTGGGGTAACATGACCTCCCTCCCTCCCCTTCTCAGAAACTGTCCCCACTGGGATGGGATATGAAGCAGGCCTGTGGCCCCTGTGTGTGGAACAAGATATTTTTAATGACCGTGTTTAGATGTGCTGGAGAACCGCTAAGTCCCTACAGGACCAATAACCATGCCCAGGTTTTGACCCTGGTCCTTGAAGGAATGTCACTTAGCCCTGAGGCTTAAACGCCTATGGTGGAAGTGAAAGCTCTGAGGTCTGACCACTTTCCAGATGAGAAACCACTGGAAGTGTGACGGATTTTTTTCCGGTAGTCACCCTTCTCTGAGTGCTTACTGAAAGCCAGACACTATGTTTGGCCGAGCATTTTATATCCTCTAGATCTCCACCAACGTAGAAGGAGCATATTATCACTCCATGTCATACCTGAGAATCTGAAAACCAGAGAGTTTGAGCCGCTTGCTCAAGACCTCATAACTAATTAACTGCAGCGCTGTGATGTGAATCCAGGCTTCTAAACTCACCAAAGATTTGAAGGAAGGTCCGGTTCTTGTGTGTAAATTCATTTCTCCATTCAGTATTTACGGAGCTCCTATTGAGTCCTTGGGGCAGGAAACACCCTTGTAAACAAAACAGACATGGCCAGGAATTTCGTAGAGGCTACATACCAGTGGGCAGAAAAACAAAATATGTAACATGTTACGTGGTGATGAGTGCCATAGGCAGGAAGACACCATGCTAACCAAGATGGAAAGAGCTCGGACCGGCGGGAGCAGTACGACTAACATAGGAACATAGGAAATGACGAATTCCTGATGCTAGGACATAAAAATGCCGCCCATCACGTCAAGAACAATTTCTAAACTCCTGGAACCTGTCACATCCAGCTGTGATGACAGTATGATGGTTCCCCAGCCAGCATAGCAGTAGTCCCTGCCAAATAGGTACATTTCAGCTTATTGGGCCATTCGGTCAAAATGGAAATGTTACAGCACAGATGGACAGAAGGGCACAGGCCATGGTGCAATCCTGTGGTGAGCCTCACTCCCCCACCTTGATTGGAAACTAATCCCTTCCCCACTCTTTCTTCACAAGGAGCTTTTGAAAACTGACCCCCCACCAATCTGGAAACCATTTGGAGATTCCCGAGAGAAAAGGGCTATGTACCAATGTAATTACTGGTATTGTTTTCATTAACGATGACAGGATTGGGAATTACTGGGGAAAACCACAGTGATGAAGGAAGGGGTTTCAAAAGACATGACAAATTAGCATGTTTAAAGACTGACCATAAAAGCAGGAGGTTGATGAATTATCAATGTTTCTAAGCTGTATAAATAAGCAGTTTTACAAAGTAGTGTGATTTAGAGATCTTGAGAGAAGGTGGTCCCATGCTTTGGAAAACACGTGCTTTAATAATGTAACAGTGTACTTCGAAAGGATTACTTTGCCCAGAAGGTGCAAGGTTTGTTAACACCCACACGGAGGGCGGACGAGAGTTCTTGCATCCAAACAAATCTGCCTGGCTGCCTGAGATACCTCAGACGTCAGTCTGCAAATAGCCCATCAAAATCATTGTTGTGAGAACTCAGTAAAGCCAAATATCCTTTGTCTCGGGGGAACTGAAAAGTAATCTCAACTGAAAACAATTCCATTTAAAGCCATAAAACTCCACCATATTCTACACATCTGACTCCTTTCAAACCCTTTCAGCACCCTCAAATGCTCTTTAGTGATAAATGGAGTCTAGCTTCTTAATTAAGTCATTAGATAATTAATGTAATGATCATTTCAAACCTTATGTATTCTCTATCATGTCCCTTGGAAAAAACCGAAAACTTCGATTTTTCAGGAAGCAGTTTTTCAAGATTGATAGCATAAATGGCCTTGTTTCTATTTTAAAATTGTACACACAGGATATTCCATGATCTTCCTTCAGTTGAAAAAGAGAAGCCCAGGAGAATTCTCCATATATATTAGCATTGTGATGACAAATATAATATAGAGGAAAATACAGTTTTTGAGGCCATGTAAATTTTGCTGTGCATCTTAATCACTTAGTAAGTTTCTTGGGGAAAGAAGGTCCCCAAACCCAAAGTGATAGCAGTGGTGGTGATTAAGTCACTGTCATTTTACCAATAGCATAACTCTGCACCATCCAGCACTGAAGCCCTAGTCACATGTGGTTAATCGAGCATCGCAGACATGGCCTCTCTGAACTGAGATGTTCCGTAAGTACAAAAGAGATGCCTGATTTCAAAGATTTAGCATAAAAATGTCTTATTAATAATTTTATATTGATTATATTTTGAAAGAATAATATGTTGCATATATGGGGTTAAGTAAAATGTGAGAGTCACTGTTCTCTGTTTCTTGTTATATTTTTGGTGCAGCTACTAGAAAATGTAAAAGTATATGCATGGCTTGGATTGTGTTTATATTGGACAATATTTCTCTACAATTGAAGAAAGCACAAAGGAAGTGTTTATTTCAGTTGGCCTCAAAGTACTTTTAATTTTTTAAAACAATTTGGAAATGTATTTAAGCAAGAATCACCCTAAGGAGGTATAAAATTAGGTTATTAAATCCATGTTTTTTAGCCTACCCCTCCCTCCAATTTTCACACCCCATTGCAAACAAGAACAATGACAGACAAAACATAGATAAATAAGTAAGACAATATAAGCAGGTTCAAACACAGTAAGCTTCTGCAAGGACCAAGTTCATGAACCAGATAAGTGAGGCGGTCAACAGCATACGACACGAGGGTCTCGGCCTGTCTCTGGGGCAGGAAGACATCTGGGAGGTGGCCCCATCTAAAGTAATGGTAACTAAAATTACCCTAGAAAGTGGCAGAACTCCCCCAACTTAGAAATAAAAGAAGCCTGAAAAATTGCCCTTCTAATTGTTGCCTGAGAATATTGCCTCCTTCTTAAATTAATAGGACATAAAACAGCCTCGTCTTCAGAATCTGAAAGAAGCTAACCCTTGGCTCTATGACCAAATTGGCCATAAACCTTAAACCCTGAGGCCAAACCTGCAACACAAGATGTGTTTTGGTTGGCGAGCCCCAAGGAGCCAGGTGGATCAATCACCAAAACAACTTATAGAGGACGAGACAGGCAGAGGAGTTTTAAAAAAAGTACTTTCTTCTCAAAATGAGCCTAGACACTAGGATGCCAAAGCAAAGTAATGGTAATGCTAAGACAGATATCCGATACAAATTACAAATTAGAAAAAGGTACATTTAACCAAGCAAAACTGAAGTATCGGAATAGTCTGATAAAGACTTTAAAATAAATAAATTTAGGGTGATAAAGGAGATAAGTGAAAGAATGACATTCACTAAAAATAGAACACAGAATTGGCAAGCAAAAACAAGAAGAAATTAAACAAAATGTATATCTAAAAGAAACTGTAAAAATTTTAGACATGAAAAATATTTATTGAGAAAGTTTTGAAAAACAGCCAAACTGTTCAGAACCAGCAAATTGGAAGCCATTACTGAGGATTTCAGGAAGAGACAAAGAGAGAAAAATATGACAAAACAGTTCAAAGTTTCAGAGGATATATAATAAACTCTAACTTCTATCTGTCTAACAGAATTTCTCAGAAAGATAGAAAAGCAATACTTAAAAAGATATTTGCTAATGTTTTTCCAGAACTGAAGATGTGAGTCCTAAGAGGAAAATTAGTGTTAATTTATTAAGGTGAAAATAAATGTTAATTACCACTACAACGTAATACATGTGGTGAGACTACAAATAATCAAGGACAAAGGAAGGGGGTAACCCTAAAAACTACTGGAGTAAAAAAGACAGATGACTCACAAAAGACCGACAGTTAAACTGAGCAACAGTAGATACCAGGAGATAGAAGAATAACATCCTCAAAATGCTAAATTAAAGTAACTCGGCCTAGACATTTATACCCAAACTGTCATTCAAACAAAATCAAGGGCAACAAATGTGTTTTAAGATTCGTAAAGAAATACCAAAAGTTTACCATAAATTGATTCTCATGAATACAAATATGAAAGACTATACTTAAGTAAAAGGACTCAGAGGAAAGGCATGGAACACAAGAAACAGCGGTAAACATAAAATTAACGACAAAAATGTTGGTTAATTTCATTTAATGTTAAAAGTGAGTTTAGCAATTGTGGAGAAAAGGTTTTAAAATTCTAGGAAGTAGTTATTTAATGGGTAGATACAACTATCCAAGGAGCTTGTAATATTCATTTTCTTTAAAATACATACATTTATTTTCTTTATTTTTAAATTTATATTTCAATTAGAGTTGACATACAATTCTAAAATTTTTTGAATAAATTTAGACTTTTGGAAAAATAATATGGTCAAAGATTGGAACAGAAATTAAAATAATAAAAATAATTTTAAACCAACAGAGAGGGGAGAAAGATACCTGGAGAATATTCATTACAAAACAAAAAAACCCACAACTTTA
>VMDR010031507.1:0-12017 GCA_007922815.1 Macrotus californicus | reverse complement strand
TTCATACCAGTCCTAATCATCATTCTCTTTGTATAGATGTGGAACTCTGAGGTAAGTTCTATAAGTTTCCCCAAGTCACCTTGCTGAAATGGAAATGAGGTCCATACCCAGATTTACTTGACTCAATTTGTCATATCTCAGACAGGCTTGCTAAATTTTACATACTCCTACATTGGATTCTTTTGTACAGCGGTCATGACACTCATGTGTAGGTTTGATGTTCAGTGAAGTTGAATTGCATTGAAGCCACTTGTGGGTATAGGTCATACCTACAAATTTTGCCTCTTGTTACAATGCAAGGGGTGTAATGGTAGGCAGATAATGGCCTTTTCTTCTGTCTTCAAGGTCTACAGTTCTTTGACCCATGTCTGGACATTTAAATGAGAGAGGAGATGAGTTTTGAATGGCCCTATGGAGATGTATTAAAATTCCACTGGATTTATAAAATTAAAATATAATTACACCTGAACTGTTGCTTACCTGAAATTAAAATTTAATTAGACATTTTCTACCTGGTAACCCTAATTTGAGTTCCTCCAACTTGAATCTCTTTGATGTTTGCTTTTGTTCCCCTTGACTTCTAATTTTTTAATTCAGTACAGTATTATGCATACTCTAGAGTATATTATACAGTATTATTTTGTTACTGTGAAACTTTCAGTCCAATCCTTCAAGTGAGTTATTTCTCTTTATTTGAGGTTTCAAACCTCAGTAGGTTAAGTTCATTATCGGCTAGCATCTAGCACCTGATTTCTTATTTGAAGATTAATTATTTGGCTTGTATTCTAACTTTATTTTTTCCATGTAAGGCATACACTGTTTTATTATACATTGACAATTATCCACAATATAGAAATATAAAGTAGAAATCCTAAAGTAGGCAGAACAGGAAAGAACAAGGCAAATTGACAGGAATCATGTCTAGGTCTTCCCACAAGAGTAGGTAGCTTGTTGGAAAACATGGGGTAAGGTACTAGGACTAGCAGATGAAGATCAGGTAGTTGAGAAGCCTGGGCACTGTGGAAAATCTGAAAGGTGGGTGATAGAAAAGATGACCTGGTTGTATACCATAGCAGAGTGATTCTCCTGGGGCAGAAGTTTGGGTGATCAGAGATGAATCATAAGAGATCAGAACTTTCAAGAAGTGCTTGGTCCTGAAATAGCCTCTTTTAGTTTAAAAGGTATAACATCCCTAGAGAGACATAGGGTTTTACTAGAATACTGCACTAACAATTTACAGAAAAGCTCTCTACTCCCGCCCACAAATGTGCATTCATGTAAGATCAGCTCTTGATAATAAATTCTATTCACTTATTTGAGGAAATATTCATTGAAAATACTGAGACCATAATTTAGTTTGCTGCATGCCCTGCAAGCCTGTCCAAGGAGGAAAGAAGCTCCAGGGTGCAATGTAACATGGTCTCCCTGGGAGAGGTGGTTTGGCCCCGATCCGTGAGCAGCAATAGTGAGAAAACAGTGCTTGTCTTAGGTCTTTGTCTTTGTGTGAGTTACACATTCCTATACGCATACTCCCCACACAGATTTTTGTCCATAAATATCAATCTAAAACACAAATTTCAGTTTTATTAGATCCTCCTGACTCTCTTCTCGCTCACTCTGCATTCATACAGTTTTCACATCATCCTTGATTTCAGTTTGGGTCCTTGTTTTATTCGCATCCTCATTCTGACCTTTCTGTTTAGGTGGTCTTGTCTCTGATCCTAGACCTTAGTTTCTTCTCCAGAGATTTCAAACCCTGGGGTTTCATAAATCAAGCTATGATGAATGACCGGGAGATATTATACATAACAAGAAAGACCATAAAATTAGAGTGTTGTGAGTCAGACTGTCAGAGAGTCACCTATAATATAACACTGCATGGGAATTCTCAGAATAAGAATTCCATAGTCATTACTGAACGATAAAATTTTTTTAATTACCAGGTAATTATAAAGTCTCACCTTCCTACCGAACACATTACTGATGAAATAATCTTTATTGCTAAGTTTTTAATTTACTTACATAAGCATTCTTCAGATTGCTTTAAGAACAAGTAAACATTATAGAATGCACTTTGAAAATCAACCAGGTGAAAGTTAAATAGAAATCAGCATGATAACTATTCACTGTGACAAATTTTAATTCTTTCTTTGTGAATTATGGGAAAAGTTCATGAGGGGATCATGTTGCAATACAAATATTTATAGTCCTGTTAATTGCAGCTAGACTAGTTGCAAGATTCTGAATGCTGTGGAAAAATTGTAAATTTTGGCATCTTTATATAAAACACTGCATTTACTTTTAGGATAAAGTCCAAAATTCCTAACATGACTTTTAAGGTCAGTCACGGTATGGTCCCTGTTTATCTCTGTATCTTAATCTTTCTCTATTTCATCCTTCTACTTTCTACCTCATACCACAATGACCTACTGATGTACTTGACATTTTGTGAAGTTGAGGTAGTCTTCCACCTTGGCATTCCTGAAATCTATTTCTCTGAAGGAACATCCTTTCCCACTGAACACCTATTTAATGTGCAGGATGCAGCTGTCTTTGTGCTCTCTGTTCTCATCTCCACCTTATTTTCTTCTATATTTTCTATATGAATATTTTCTTATAATAATTATACTATTATTAAAGGAATATCTTCTCTATTTTTGTGTGAGTGTCTTTTAAAAGCGTCTTTTATTCTTCGTTGTATATCTAAGGCCTGTTAAATTTCCCAGCTCACAGCAGGCACTGAAAAATATTTGTTGAATTAATTGTGCAAGCAAAAATGGATAGACCCAGTTGCAGCTGCTTGGATCATATGCAGTTGGTAGAAAAAGACCTATTACTTTTCCTTCCTCAAGTACTGACACTGGCATGGGGTTGGGAGGAGGGGGGTGGGGCTGTAAGAAGAGGTGGACCAAGGAGATGGTAAACAGGCCAGTGCAGCACAGGACCAGTCCCTCCCCCCTCAGGCAGAGATGCGGCCCGGGAAAGTGCAGGTCTGCCAGTCCAGACTGAAAACGGATGAGACTGGCTGGGAAGCTTGACACTTCTGGAGTACATGGAATTATGGGCCAGGATATTTAAATGGAGGGAGGGTAGCAATGAGGCTTTTTCTCTTCCTTGGGGATCTATTCAGATGATCATGCAGCAGCCATCTGCCCTTCCTGAAGGATGGTATTTTCAATGGGAGAAGGACTCTTGGGGCAGCCTTGAACTGGTCTGGCTGAGGGTGGAGGGTTTTTTCTCTGGGTGTGCAAGAGGGGATGGGCCCTGAGGCAGAAGTCTGCCATTCTTCCAAAATTGTGTAGTTGAATAAAATATTCCATCCCTTTTTCCCCAAACCTCTGCCTCTGGAATTTGCCTATGGGTGGCAGGCATCAGAACCCTATCTCTGTTCAGTAACAGTAGAAATCATGCATTAAAATCGACAGGACCGCAATTTAAAAGTATTTTATCTCTCTTTAAAATGTAAAACAATTCAGTAAAATATACAGACTTTTAGTAATTCACTAGTTAAATCATAAGGATATCAATGAGCTTAATAGGAACATACACCCTGAGAGTTGAAAGGGACCTTAGTCATTAACTAGTTGTAGTAAACATTTTTGGTTGTTTCCCATCAGTTCTTTTCCCAATACCCCTTCCAAATGGGACACTGATTCACAGCCAAGAAGCTTTATTGTAAATAATATCACCTGCATTTTATTCTAAACCAATTACCTTAGTCCTATCTTCCTTTCTCAGTGCTTGGCTTATATAGTCAGTTGAGGGCTGGGAGAAGAAGAGTTCACTCATCCTCTGGAAGCTGTGATATACAGATGTGATACCTGCAATCACCAAAGCCATTTTCTAGCATGTTGAGGTAGAGCTGACAAAGAAAAAACCAGGCAGTGTGAAGACAAGTGGAACCAGGTCTCTGGTCAAACCACACCTAATGACTGCTTCACATTAGGAGTTTTCAGCCATGGGAGTCGAAGCATTTCTAGGTTTTAAATTTTAATGCATTTGATTTCAGTTTTATGTTGCCTGCAGGTGAAAAATATCCTAAACAATGCCGTCTTATAATGCTTTTTCCCTAGATGAAGAAATTTTGATTCAGACTATTTATTATTTAATGCTCAAGGTTCTGATCCATGACTTTAACTTTCTTTTGTTGAGCTCCTACTATGTGCCAGATCCTGTGGCACATACATAGAACATGTTCCTACTTTTGATAGGGGAACTCAAGAGATAAATATTTTAGCTTCAGTCATAGCTGATAGGTTTAAGTGTTTAATGCATGTAGAAGGGGGTATTCTAGGAACTGGAGTGCATGACCACTTGACTCCAGGAAGTCAACAAACCAACCTGGTGCCCCAGGAGGTCTGCAAGTGATGGAGATGGTATCTGAGCCTTTGTGTTCTAGGGACAGAACCAGATAAAGAATTGTTGATCAACAGATAAAGAAGTACTAGGAAAATCGCCACTGGACTGCAGTTCTCATCCAATTAACCTTTTCAACAAACCCCTTACCTACCCTTTCTTCACCATATAAAAAGTTTGGCTTAAGATGAGATGTTAAGATGGTTTTTGAGGTACATAACCCATCATCTTCTTAGATGGCTGGCATCTGAATAAAGTGACCATAAAGATTCAGTCCTTGGATTTCTGGTCAAGATGGAGGTGTAGGCAAACACACTTTGCCTCCTTGTGCAACCACAGAAAAAATTACAACTAGACTTGAAAGTAAATAACACCCAGAATTGTCAGAAAATCGAGCTGTGTGGAAGTCCAACAACCAAGGATTTACAGAAGCCACATTCATCCAGATGAGTAAGAGGGGCAGAGATGAGGAGATGAGAGAAGATGCAAGGGGGCACAGTGTGGCGTGGATAGGCAGTGGCGGTGGAATGGGTGTTCCATGTTCATGTGTGGTATATAAAGATCAGGAGGGATACCTTGGGGGGTGAGTGATCCTAGCCCCAGGCCAGACTGCACAGCTCAGGGTTTTAGTACCAGGAAAATAAATCCCCATAACTTCTAGCCATAAAAACCAGTGGGGGTTGGGGTGGCAGAAGAAACAGCCAGATTTTCAGGAGACTATATTTGAAAGGCCCACACTTCTTGAAACGTAAACAGACCTATCCCCTCTGGGATTCAGCACCACGGCTATAGCTGGAAGAGTGTCAGTCACACAGTGCGAGAGCAGGGAAAGCCTCTAGAAGCCAGGCAGTGGCTTTGTTCCCTCTCCGAGTCCTCCTCCCACACAGAGTCACAAAGCAGTGAAGTGGGTTGCTCTGCCCAGGTGATTACCTCAAGGCTCTGTATCACACAATGTACAGGTGCCTTTTCTACATTAGGCCATGCTACTAAGACAGGGAGTCAAAGTAGCTGTATCTAATACACAGAAACAAACACCAGGAGGGTGCCATATTGAGGACACAAAGAAATATGGCCCAAATGAAAGAACAGAATAAAACCCCAGAAAAAGAATTAAATGAAACAGAGATAACCAACTTATCAGATGCAGAGTTTGACAAAGGGGGCAGAAGCATAAAATGGAGTAAAAATAGTCTCTTCAACAAATGGTGTTGGAAGATCTAGACAGCTACATGTAGAAAAATGAAACTTGACCACTAGCTTACATCATACATAAAAATAAACTGAAGATCGATAAAAGATTTAAACATGAGATGCAACACCATAAAAGTCCTAGAGGAAAACATAAGCAGTAAAATTTCAGGTATCTCACACAGCAGTAAAATTTCAGGTATCTCAAATATTTTCACTGATACATCCTCTAGAGCAAGGTAAATAAAGGGAAGAATCAACAAATGAGACTAGGTCAAATTAAAAAGCCTCTGCATGGCCAAAGAAAACATCATCAAAATGAAAAGGGAAACAACTGTATAGGAAACCATAATTGCCAATGATACCTCAAACAAAGGTTCGATCTCCAAAATAGTTAAAGATCTCATGTGACAATGCTGGGAAGACAATCTATCTAATTAAAAAATGGACCTGAATAGACACTTTTCCAAGGAGGACATATGGAGGGCCCATAGGCATTTGAAAGGATGCTCAGCATCACTAGCCATCAGAGAAATGCAAATTAAAATCACAAGATATCACCTCACACCCATTAGAATGACCATCATTAACAAATCAATAAACAACAAGTGCTGGCAAGGATGATGAGAAAAGGGAACTCTAATACACTGTTGATGGGAATGCAGACTGGTGCAGCCACTGTGGAAAACAACATGG
This sequence comes from Macrotus californicus, assembly GCA_007922815.1. Lineage (NCBI taxonomy): Eukaryota > Metazoa > Chordata > Mammalia > Chiroptera > Phyllostomidae > Macrotus > Macrotus californicus. The sequence continues at coordinate 5,777 of VMDR010031507.1, read as the reverse complement.
AATTTCCTCAAAAAACTAAAAATTGAACTACCTTTTGACACAGCAATTCCAGTGCTGGGATTATATCCTAAGAATCCTGAAACACCAATCCAAAAGAACCTATGTACCCCTATGTTCATGGCAGGGTTATTTACAATAGTTAAGTGCTAGAAACAGCCTAAGGGCCCATCATTAAATGAGCTGATCAAAGAACTGTAGTACATTTACACAATGGAATACTACTCAGCAGAAAGAAAGAAGGAACTCCTATCTTTGGCAACAGCATGGGTGGAACTGGAGAGCATTATGCAAAGCAAAATAAACCAGGTGGCAAAAGACAAATACCATATGATCTCACCTACAATGGGAACCTAATGAACAAAACAAACAAATGAGCAAGATAGAACCAGATGCATGGAAACAAGGAGCAAACTGCCCAGGACCAGAGGGGAGGGGGTGTGAGGGGAAGGGGATAAGGGAGGAAAGAAGGGTAAGTGCCCAGTTAAAGAACAAGTATAAATGACCTATGGACATGGACAGTAGGGTGGGGATTGACTGTGGAAGCAGGGGCTGGGGTGGGTGGGGCAGTGGAGAACAACTCCGGAAAAGTAGGTAAACTCTAATAGAACAACAATAAAAAATAAAATTAAAAAAGAAGGAAAAAAAGAATAATTTTTAAGAGAAAGAATAATAGAAGATGTTTTCCATTTTAATTTTTTTAATTCACCTTAAGACATTTTTAAAACATTCCTCCTAGAGAGAGCAAGGGATAGAGAAAATATTGGTGTGAGAAGGGTACATTGACTGGCTGCCTTTTTTCTGCACTCAGACCAGGGATCCTATGTGCCCAGACCAGGGACATATCTAAAACTTAGGTGTGTGCTCTGACTGGGAATTGAACCCACAACATTTTGGTTACTGGACTACGCTCCAACTAATTGAGTGACACTGGCCAGGGCAACGTTTCCCACTTTAGCTCAGCATTCTGAGATACTGAAAATAAACTAACGGTACCAGTAAAGTAGTTAAGTGCTATGATAAAACCAGCATAGAACAAGGAATTATGGGTTCTCTTTCCAGGTCTGTTTTAGTTTTACATTCAAAATATATTTATCTTCTTTGGAGATTGGTTTCTTCTACTATAAAGATGAGGCAGTTGTCGTCTGTTTTCTGAGATACCACTTCCATTTCTGAAAATGTATCATTTTTTGTGTTTTAACCGCATTTAAAAAAAACTTCCAATATGTTTTTTTGGCTTTTTGAATTATTTTTATACTTGTTTGTTTATGAATTATTATGTAAGTTTTTGGGTGGAGATGTATAGAGTGAGGGAAGATGGCTTAAGCATTAGCAGGCCCTCAATCTACTGTTCTTATTAGTATCTTCCCTTATGTCTTCAGAAATAGGTTAATGTTATTAACTCTTCCAAAGTAGGGTGTATACTCTGACATATTGTAGGGATTGATTTAAGCTGAGTGCTGATTGGGCCCTCTCTAGTTTTTTTTGCATTGCAGTCAATGACCATGAAACACAATATTACTGCTTTGCTCAGAATTGTTGTAGAAGGTCTTTTTGTGGGGGACAAACTCAACTTGAAGTCTTCTCTTTCTTTCTAACAGATCTTTAATAGTATTTGGAGCTGCAATGAGTCTAATTCAAAGTTAACACTTTCCAGGTTGTTTGAGCTAGATGTGGCCATATGGTTAAGTTTTAGCCAATGAAATATAAGTAGATACTTTATAAGGGATTTCTCAGAAGTCTGAAACAGAGGTTGCATCCTTTTGTCCTCTCATGCTCCTGCTTGCTACCCGTAATGTGGCCGGAGCTTGAGACATCATCTAGAATTAAGAGTAACAAGTTAAGAATATTAAAGGAGCCTGGGTCTCTGTATTACTTATCTATAGATTTAATTTATATGAAACACAAATTAACTTCTATCTTGTTTAAGCCATTTTGGGTTTTCTGCCAAATGTACCTGAATATAAATTTTAGCTAGTACTGTGGGTGATTCAGCACCAAATTCTATCAGGTTTTCTTTTAGTATCTCTTAAACCTGTCTTTTTCATTTGTTTCTTCTCATATCCTCACCACCAAATACCTTTGCTAATCACCTAGACTATTGCCAGGGTTTCCTAGCTAGTCTACATAATTCAGTCTAGACTCTCCCTTATGTTCTCCACCCTGTAGGCTAATTGTGTTTTCTGAATATAAATTGGGTAAGATTATTACCTACTCCTCTTCTAGGCTGAAATTCTTCAGAGGTGCTATGGTCTGAATGTTTGTCTCCCCACATATTTTATATGCTGAAATCCTAATCCCCAAGGTAATGCAATTAGGAGGTAGAGTGTTGAGGATGGAGCCTGTAGGTCTGTTTTAGTTTAACATTCAAAAGGATTTATCTTCTCTCTATAAAGATGAGGGCAGAGCTCTCGTGACTGAGGTTATTGCCATTGTAACAGAAACCACCGGGTGCCAGCTTTTTCTTTCTGCCATGCGAGGTTAGAGTGAGAAGACAGCCATCTAGGAAGTGGGCTCTCACCAGATACCGAATCTGCTGATGCCATGATCCTAGACTTTCCAGCCTCTGGAGCTAAGAAATACATGTTTGTTGTTTATAAACCACCCAGTTTACACTATTATTTGTTATAGCAGCATGAATGGACTAAGACAAAAGGTTTTCCAATGACAATTAGGATAGATACCAAAATATTTAATATAGTTTGTATTAGTTTTCTAGGGATATCGTAACCAAACAGCATGGACTGTATGGCTGAAACAACAGAAATCTACTTTCTTACAATTCTAGAGGCTAGAAGTCTGAGTTCAAGTTGTTAGCAGGCTTAATTTATTCTAAGACCTCTCTCCTTGGCTTGTAGATGGCTGTCCTCTCCCTGTGTTTTCTCATGGTCTTCCTCTTGTGCTTGTTTGTAACCTAATCTCTAATCTCCTTTTCTTATTAAAGACACCATTCATATCAGTCATATTAGATTAAGGCCCATTCCAATGACCTTATTTTAGATTAATTACCTTTTTAAAGGCCCTTTCCAAATATAGTCACATCCTAAGACACTGGGGTTTAGGATTTCAACACATACATTTTTGAGGAACTCTATTTAGTCATTAACAGTGACCCGTAATGTTTGGCCTTGCTTCTATGTGCTTGTAAGCCTTTGCAGCCTCCATGAAAAGAACATCAGAAAAACTTGTTTATTATTCAAACTTTCTGTGCAAAGGAGTAGACCACTATGACAGAACCTCAGTAGTGTCTCAAGAAGGAAAAGTTCAAAAAGAGTACTTATAGGGTGGTCTGGGCAGGGACTGGTTAGTGAATTTGTAAACGAGGCAAGTTGCATGTCTTTTGTTGTAAACGGGGGTTCATTAGGAGGAGGTGTTAAAAGTTAAACTATTTGTTCTTTCCTATGTTGCGTGTCACGGTGAGGTGCAGTTTAATGGTTTAACTGTTTTGAGAGTCATAGTGAAGTTTTATTACCTGTGGTTTCTGAATTTTTCTGTTTTATTTCAGTGCCCCTCTCCACTGATGGTCATTCTTTAGTCTAAACCGAGGAAAAGTCGTTGCCTTCTGGATATGTGAATAATCCAGATCTGTATTGCTGTTCAGTGGGCTGTAAGTCATCCTGATGTTTCCTCGTGTCGGGGTTTCCTGCCCTTTTGGTTAGAGTGACCATCTGCCCTGCGGGGGCGGTGCTCACTTGCAATGACACGAACACTAAAGCAAACATTCCTCTGAAAGTTTACAAAGCACTGTGAGGCCATGGCTACAGACTTCTCCAAATGACCCTTAGTTTTTGTAACCTTTCTCACTGACAGAGAAAATACAATAAGGCTGAGATAGTTTGCTTTTTATTGCCATCCATTAGCCAGACACAATTTGTCCTCAAAGCAAATCTGCTCTTCTCTGACTCTTTCCTGTTTCTGAGAATGTTGAATTGCTTTGTTTTTTTTGTGGCCTTGACCTATCTTCCCAATCAACTCATTAGGCTCTAGCCTTTCTGTGACAATTTTTACAGAATGATACCATACTTTAATATTTATCCTTTGATATGTACTGTTTATTTTTATTCTTTGGTATAAAGACTTTTAAAATCCAAAGATATTGGAATGCTTCTTGCATAACTACATTGGTTTTGCTTTCCTCATATGCACACTTAACCATTTTGTAGTCGGGATGCCTAATCCTTTCAGATTGTATTATCTTTTACAGTCTCAGACCCTGACCACATTGGCCTCTGTCTAATGAGCTTTAAGAAGTCACTACTACTTTTTGGAAAATTAAGAATGCCCATTGAAACAGGCTGATTTAGAGTATGGATTTTAACAAATAAGCATGTGTATACAGTTTTGCAAAATAGTTCAAATTCACTAGATGTGCAAAAATGTGTCACTGCTTCTTGTTCCTGAATCTTCTGGTCTCCATCTCATACTCTCTGCTTCTCTTGGTTAAGGCTCCTGTATACATCTCTTTGAATAGCATGGCTCATGCAAGCAAATCTATGCAGGAGACAAAAGAAGCTGTTGAAATTCAGGGATAGAGAATGGACAACAGAAATTTAAGAAGGAAAATGATATTACAAATATTATTTTTGGACAATTTTGTGTCAGCAGTTTAGAACACGATCAATTACAAATGGAGATTGGAAAGGCAATGGAAGAAGAGAGAGCAGCTAACTGGGAGAAGCCATGACAGTAAGAACTATGTGACGTGAAGGAGCCTCTGGTAGAAGGAATGACTGAGGATAAAGACAGGCCAATCTCAGACAGCAACAAAGCAGGAGGGAGGGGACAAAAATTGAATATGGGAGACCCAGAGGAAAGAAAGGCAAATGTAACATCAAAATCTGAAGATAGGTCAGAGAGGTGAGGAAATTGTGAGTGCATGTTTGTTACAAGATGAAGAGAGAAATAAAAATATTTAGTTTCACAGGCTAATGTTTCTGATGAATCTGTCAGTATATATTCCACTTAAAGTCAGAATTTTTATTCTAATCCCTCCTTTTTTATTCATCCTGCTTCTGACATTCAGGAATACTATCTATTGGGAAACTTCATCCACCATGTGGAGAAAAGTTTACATTATTATTTTTCATGAGGCAAAGTGTTCCCCAATCATAAAGAAATAGTTTATTTTAGACTCAATGATTGAGCACTTCAGATCGCATAAAAGAAACAAAAAGTAACAGAGAACTTGAATAAAGAAAGCAAAAGCAAAATTATTCGTCCTCAAAGAGTCTACCTCTTAGAAGAAGATGAAAAAGGCTTTCAGAAAATTGGAATCAACTGGTGTGATGACAATTTTAATTTCTAGGCAAGTGTGAATTTTGAATTACAAAATTTTTCATGAAATAATCTATATGTGAATCAATGTTGGAGAGACATTAATAAAATTATGGCTTGAATTAAAAGTGAGGATTAAAGTGGAGATTTTTCTTTTTTTATTGATTAAATACTTTTGAATTTTATTGTTGTTCAAGTACAGTTTTCTACCTTTTTTCCCCACCTCTCTCTGCCACCCCAGCTGTCCTCACCTCCCTCCCCTGTTTCCACCCCCCCCCCTTGTTTTCATCCATGTGTTCTTTATAGTTGTTCTTGTAAATCTTTTGCCCTTTTCCCCCATTATCCCTTTCCCTCTCCCCTCTGGTAACTGTCAGTTTGTTCTTAATTATAATGTTTCTGGTTATATTTTGCTTGCTTGTTTGTTTTGTTGATTAGGTTTCAGTTAAAGGTGAGATCATATATTTGTCCCTCACCACCTGGCTTATTTCACTTAGCATAATGCTCTC
>VMDR010031506.1:0-12022 GCA_007922815.1 Macrotus californicus | reverse complement strand
AAGAAAAGGCAAAAAAAAAAAAAAAGGACGCCTCCTGCTGGCTTCAAACCAGCCAAGCCGATTCTACTGTCTCTGGTGCAGCGTATTTGAGTGCGCACCTCCTCTGATGTTTCCCAGGAAGCGCCAGGATTGAGTGCGAGATGCCTCTGGGCGGCAGGATCAGGCGATCTCCCTCCCGAGCCAGCCTTCAGTGCTCGAGCCTGGCTTCCGACAGACAGATCAGGCGACCTCTGATCTCCCAGGTTCGATTTGCCCTGCGCCCCTGTCACTGGGACGGGAGGGGCGAGGAGCGCGTGTGGTTAGGTGCGCAGTAGGCCCTGGCGCTGCTGCAGGAGAGTTCCCCAAGCAGCCGCTGAGTGCCTGTGTGTTCTCTTTTTCTCTCTGAAAAACTCCTTTTTGCTCAAGCCTGCCACTCCATATAAGCACCTCGCCTCCCACACAGCCCGGCTTTGCAATCAGGCGGGGACTGACCCAGTTGGGCCACTCATGCCGGGCTCTCCCCAGCCGGCCTCACAGTCTCAGTGGGTGCACACCATCCCTGCGTTTTTGCCAGTTGGTCCTTCTTCTCCCCCTGTGACTTCAAGCACCCAGGTCTTTCCCGGTGCTGCTTACACCTTGTTCGGCAGGGGGAGGGAGCCCCTGACCCGGCACTCTCCCTAGAATCCTTCTGCCGACCTGGCACCCGCCAGGTCTGGGGCTACAGCCCCCTTGGTCCCGTGCTGGGCCCAGGGACCTTATTGTCCTGAAGCATGCTCCCTACCGTGTTTTTTTCAGTGTTCTTTCCAAATCCTGATCTCCAATCTTCTTATATGCTGGATGCTGTTGGCTGTTCCCTCTGTTCCTCAGAAGATCAGCTAGGTATCTCACCTGTGTGCAGGGAGAAGTGGATTCTGCTCCCACCTATCTCACGGCCATCTTCCCTATCAGCTGTAAAATTTTTAAATTACTTTGTTCACTTAGAATTGAACACATTGTTGAGTAGTTTTGCCTTTCTTTTCCTTTCCCTTTTTCCCCTTTCCTCTCCCTCTTCTCTCCTTTCCTTTGAGTGGTGCACTAGTTTGTTAACATCTCTTTAGCCAGAGGAGACAAGGAAAGGGGTCTGTGATGTCTGAAGAGTTTGAGGGGACTCCCCATTATTTTTGTTTTTTCTTTTCTTTTGCTCTTGTGGCCAAATGGCAGCTCTACTTACATGGAAGTTCACAACATCTTTGGCCAGTGGAACCAGATAAAGGGATTACCTGGGAGAGGATAGGGGATATTGTGGAGAGGAGAGAAATGGAGGAAGAGGATCCTGTAATTCTTTTGTGTGAACTGATGTCAGTGCTGGGCTCACCATGGAGCTACGTGTGCCTGGAACAAACCCCCAAAAAACATGAGACCAAAACTGTCCCAGATTTACATCTGAATGACTCATGTGCCAGGTAAAATATTCATTGTGAGTATACTGTAGAAAGTCAGTTACAAATATTCTCATTTCTACAGCAACCACTATGTAAAATGAAGCCCAAAGATAGAGTGAGAAGTCTAAAAAACATTCAAATAATCCAAAAGAAAGCAGGGAAAAGGAATGGAACAAAGGGAACCAACAGAAATCAAATAATACAATGATAGGCCTAAAAACCAAGTGTATTAATAGGTTAATTATGAATAGTCTAAACATCAATTAAAAGATATTGTTGGAAAAATAGGAGCCATCTGTATGCTATCTATAGGCAATCCACTTTAAATATATAGATAGAGATAGGTTAGAAGGATAAAAACAGATATCAAAAGAAAGCTAGAGTTGTTACATTATTAACCTGAAGTATATTTCAGGACAAATAAAATTACCAAGAATAAAGAGATAATGTCACATAATGATGAAAATTGAATTTACCAGCTCTGTCCAGGTGACTCAGATGGTTGGAGCGTTAGCCTGTATACCAAAAGGTTGCAGATTCGATCCCTGGTAAGGGCACATACCTAAGTTGTGGGTTCTGTCCCCAGTCACAGTGTGTTCAGGAGGCAACCAATCAAAGTTTTTCTTTCACATCGGTGTTTCTCTCTTGCTCTGTCGTTCTTCCTTCCTCTCTCTATAAAATTAATGTATCCTTAGGTAAGGATAAAAAAAACTGAATTTACCAAAAAGATGTAACAATCTTGTATATGTATATAGCTAACCACAAGTTTACATCAAATCCTCACCAAGAGACTATTTCTTGGGCCATAAAGCAGACTTTAAAACATTTAAAATAATTAAATCACAGAAGTTTTTTGGATCAAAACAAACTAGAAAAGAATAATAGAAATCTACCTAGAAAAATCCATAAATATTTGAAAATTAACCAACTTTCTTATTAGCCCATGAATCAAGAAGTCCCATTGAAAATTGCAAAGTATCTTTTAAAAAAAAATTAAGATATAGCCCAACCAACAAAATTTTGGGGAGATAGTTGAAGCAGTGTTTAGAGGGAAATACATGGCATTAAATGCTTGTTTTAGAAAAAGAACAGTTGCTGATCAATAGTCTTAAGTTTCCCATCCTTCAAAGCCAAAAAATAGAAAAACAAAGTAGGCAGAAATAAAGTACAGAAAGCAATGTAATAGAAAACAAAAAATGAGACCCAATGAAGCCAAAAACAAGTTCGTGAAAAAATCAATAAAATTGATAAACTTTACTGACAAAAAAAAGAAAAGCTAAGACAAATTATTGATAATCAGGAGTGAAATGGCGGGCAGGGATATCATCATTATAGATACTATAGGTGTTAAAAAGGTGATAAATCATCACAATGAGCAGCTCTGTACTCAAATTCAAAAGTGTAGATAAAATAGGAACATTTGTTACTAGATGCAGACTACTGAAACTCACAAAGAAATACATAACCTATAGTCCTATATGTACTGTGTAGTCCCCCTTTTGACTGGAGGATACATTCCAAGACCCCCAGGAGATGCCTGAAACCACAGGTAGTACCAAAACCTACGTATACTATGTTTTTTCCTACGTATACGTACCTGTGATAAAGTTTAATTTATAAATTAGGCCCAGCAAGAAATTAACAATAAGTAATAATATAGAAAAATTGTAATAGCATTACTGTAATAAGTTATGTGAATGTTGTCTGTCATATTAATACTACAGTGAGATATCACTCCACATTTATTAGAATACATAGATTTAAAAAATAATCGCATCTGTTTTAACCAAATGCTGGCAAGAATGTAGAACAATTGACACTCTTCATACATTACTGGTGGGAATGCAAAACTGTAAAGCCACTTTGGAGAACAGTGAACAGTTTCTTAGGAACTTAAGTACCTATTTACCTAATGTCCCATTATTCCCAACTCCAAAATATTTACCCCAGAAAAATGTTCACACAAAAACCTACATACAAATATTCATATCAGCTTTACTTATAAATGTCAAAAACTAGAAACAACTCAAATATCCTTAAACTGTCTACTGAATAAAGGAATTGTGGCTCATCAGTACAATGGAATGCTATGCAGCAGTAAAAGGAAATGAAGAAGTGTTGGTTCATACAACAAAGAGGATGACCATCCAATCCTTTAAGATGACAGCAGCCAGACTGTAAGGTTCATTTCTTTGACATTTGGAAAATGCAAATATTTGGGGATTGGGAACAGGTCAGTGTTCCCAGCAGCTAAGGATATGAGCAGGATTTCACTACATAGAACCGCACAAGGTGATGGAATTGTTCTGCATTTTCGTTGTGATAGTTGTACAACTAACTGCACATTTGTTAAAATTCATAAACTGGACCCTAAAAAAATGGAATTTTAATGTGTGTCAAATTTACAATACCTTATATAAAAAACAGGTGCCCTGACCAGGTAGCTCAGTGGATTGGGGCATCATCCTGTACACCAGAGGGTTGCGGGTTCATTTCTTGGTCAGGGCACATAGGTAGGTTGTGGGTTCGATTTCCCATCAGGGTATATAAGGGAGGCAACTGATTGTTGTGTCTGTCTCTCTCTCCCTGCCTCCCCTTCTCTCTGTAAAATAATAAACATATCCAGTGAGGATTTAAATAAATAAAAAAGTTTTTCCATGTATATTCTATTTTATATTTTAGGATATCTCTGAAGTGAATAAAATGTTATCTGTATAAGTAATATTTCTTAGGTGACGTACAAGTAGTCGATAGACCTGAAGTTTTCCATTGTTACCCCTCAGGTGTTGAAGTGCCATCAAAAGACTCTTTGCCAAAGAAAAGGCCAATTTATGAAGACAAAAAGAGGAAAAAGATTCCACAGCAGCTAGAAAATAAAGAAGGTTTGTATACAAAATAGTCTGTGGTTTAGAAACATTTTTATTTGCCTTTGCCCACACCTTTAAAACAGTGTGTCTTTTAGAAAGAAATTAACAAACAGAATTGCATATTAAAACTTATTTTCTATACTGATTTCAAATGACAGGGTGATGAAAAAGTACTTTTGTTTCAAAAACCTGTATCTTACCCTATGAAGAATTGTCCTTAACTGAAAGCACAACTATCATTTTCTTTTTCTTTGTTTTCTCAATCTTCTGTAATTTTGCAGTCTATTTCTTGAGCAGCAAGAAAAACTGTTTTCTGTAAAATGCACAACTAATACTTAAATGTTTTTTTGAACTTGGTGAAGAATTTAGGTTTACAGTACTGGTTTTTATTCCATATTTAACAGAGTATCCTAACAGAAACTGTATGCTGAAAAAGTATTAACTTGGTTTCCGCCCTTTACTCAGTGTCTGAGCCAATAGAATTAAGTGCTGCTGTAGAAGTTGTGGAACAAGGAATACCAGAAAAAGAAGAGTCACCACCTCCTGTTGAAGCAGGTCAGTAGCATTGACTAATAAATTCCTGTTAAGTAGCATGGATGTGTCAATTAGGTACCATTATTTTGAGAAAACTAAATATCTAGCGGGATGGCCTTCTTTTTTTCCAGTTCTTTCTAAGTCATCTTTGTTCATTTCCACTTTGGAAAAGTGTGGAAGATTTGAATCAGTTTTGTTCTTTTTAGAAGAGCCAGTAAAATATGTGTAGAGGGGATAAAGGTTTTTGGATTTTCTCTTGTTACATATTGATGGGTCAGAAATCATACATGGTGCCAAGAAGACCTGAAGTTCTTCATTTAATGCTTCCAAAGAAAATTGGAAGCATTTTTAATTAGAACTTTGAGTCATAAAGATGGACATTTTAAAAACTTCCTTAGAAGTCAGCCTCTATTTAGTAAATCAGTTCAATGTATTCAGTTGCTTGTGTTTTTAGGTTGGAAACCTGGCTTTTTTTATTAAAGCTAAACATTGTTCTAATTTATTAGATTAGATATTTAGATAGAGTCGCATGTTTGGTAAAATCAGGAGACTCAAGTGTTCAAAGACAGGTGTGGGAATGGAAATACTAGATTTCAAGACTGACTCACACTGGTGAAAGATATTGATAGTTCCTTTCCTATCCCCCACCCCCATTCTCACTGTAAAAAGGATCATTTGTCTGGACATACCTTAGCTTGGCATAATGCAATTAGAGAAATTTAGGTTGATATGGTTAATAGCAGTCCACTACTTTAGGTAATATTTGTAGCAGTAGAAAGAATTGCTAAAGTGGAAGGATGTTTTGGACACATGTTCCTGACATTTCCTCCTCCTCTTCAAGATGACTTATCCAAACTTGTTGGCAAATGCTGATTATTAGAGAGAAGCAAATACTACCTCTGCACTCATCTTTTGAGAATAGTTGTACTTGATTGGATTTCAGTAAATGGAGAGTTGTTATTATTAAGGACTGTATTAAGTTTTTAACATTAAAAATCATAGGTTTCTGCCCTGGCTGCTGTGGATCAGTGGACTGAGCGCTGGCCTGGCAAACCTCAAGGTCACTGGTTCAATTCTCAGTCAAGGCACATGCCTGAGTTGTGGGTTGGGGGCGTGAGAAAGGCAGCTGATCGATGTATCTCACATATTGATGTTTCTTTCCCTTTCTCTCTCCTTTCCCCTCTTTCTAAAAGTAAATAAATGAAAAATAATATTTCTGGCTTTCTGACTATTTTGGGGGTGTAAGCACATCTGTTCTTATTTTCAACTGGAGTAGAGATGTAGCTTTGTGCTTCCAACTATGTAATTTATATAGCATTTGTATGTATCTATAGAGGTTAAAACAAATAAGTAATGAATTCTTGTGTGTATAAAGGTAAGTCCAGAGATCAAAAAGAAGATATATATGTGAAATTTCATTTGTATTTAAGAACCAAGTGTGATCATGTGCCCTAGTATACAGGGTGGGGCAAAAGTAGGTTTATAGTTATGAGTATGTGAAACATAGAGTTTATTCTTGCGCTGGCCAGATAGCTCAGTTGGTTAGAGCATCAACCTAGTACGCCAAGGTTGTGGGTTGGATCCCTGGTCAGAGCACATACAAGGGTCAGCCAGCAAGTACATAAATTAAGTGAAACAACAAATTGATGTTTTTCTCCTCTCTCGCTCTTGCTCTCAAATCAATTAAAAAAACAGTTTATTCTTGTATTATTTATTATTGTATTATTTTCCATACAAACAATTATAAATCTACTTTGTTTCAACCTGCATTCAAAATACTAGGAAATTGTGAAGCATTTAGTAATAGTAAATTATAACATGCTAGCTACATTAAAAAATAGTTCCAGAGATAATGAAATTTTATTTTTTGCATAATTAAAACTTTTTATGTCATTGTAATTTTCCACTTTTTTTCTATGTCTTTAATGAAAACTCTTATTTACAGAAGAGGAAGAAGAAACTGAGGAAGATGGATTGGATGACTGGGAAGCTATGGTCAGTGATGAGGAGAGAGAAAAAGGTGAATAGCTTATAAGCACCCGTTGATAAATCCAGTGATTGTTAGAGGTGTTTATATATAAAGGATTATCAGTCTTCTAGTTATGACTGTCATATGAGTATTCCTGGGGAGAGAACAGTTTTGCTTTCTCCATTGTCATGGTTCCTGAATCCTCATGTGGATCCCATTTCATGAGTAAGTCGTTTTTCAAAAGGTTATTTGTAAAATAGGTGCCTGACATTTAGAGTACATTTTTTCAGAATATAAATGGGGTTACATTATCAAAGCTAGCCTACAAAAAGCTTCAACTTAAAATCTAATAAAAGACAATATAAATAACAATATAGTTTCTAATCACTGTGAATAAAAAGTATAATTACATTATGTCCTTTTATTACTGAAATCAACTTTCTTTGAGTTTAGTTTGCTGGCTTTTCCCCTAACTTTTTGAGATGGATATTTGTCTCTGGATTTTCAGTCTTTTCCTCCCAATACATATTTTTTAAATTACAAATTTTTGAGAATGGGTTTAGCCAAATTCTGCAAGTTCTGATCTTATGTTGATTTTTTAAATTTACATTTTGATATATACTAATTTTACCTACTGTTTACTTAAAAGTGTATTTCTTAATTTACATGTGAACTTTCTAACATACATGGTCTATCCATTGCCATGTGCTGAGACTAAATTTACAACCCAGCAAATAGTAGATTATTGTAAATATTTCATGTGTGATTGGAAAGGGATTTACATTATGTAGTAGTTGGGTGCCTTGTTTGCTATGTTTAGTTAAGTCTGTTGATAATTTTGTTTTAAGTCTTTCATGTTGTTCTGAGTTTTTTTTTTTACTTAAGTGGTATATTAAAATCTCCCACCATGCCCTGGCTGGGTAGCTTAGTTGGTTAGAGCGTTGTCCCAATAGGCCAAGATTGCAGGTGATCCTCAGGGCACATACAAGAATCAACCAATGAATGCATAAATAAGTGGAACAACAGATCAGTGTTTCTCTCTTCCTTCCTCTCTCTTTCAAATCAATACAATTTAAAAAAAAACAACTCCCACTGTGATTGTAGATTGTTTCTGAGTTCTGTCAACTTTTGCTTTATATATTTTGGTGCTATATATTAAGCGAATACAGTCTTATCTCTCTCTAATGAATTAACCCATCATTGATATTTATAATATATTTACTTTATACTTTATTCACTTTTAGCAATGCCTTTTGCCTTAAAGTCTGCTTTATCTGATATTGATATAGCTACACAGTTTTGATTTACATGCTCTTTTTCTATCTTTATTACTCCTTCTGTATCCTTAAATAGCACGTACTTGAGATTTTTACAGCCAGTTTGTTGGTCTTTGTATTTTACATGGTGCACTTAGCCCATTACCCCTAACATTTGATGTACTTAATGAAATATATTGGGTTTATATTTATCATCTTATTAAGTCCTTTTTATTTGTTTCTTTTTCTCACCTCTTTAACCATGTTTTAGATTGTTTGATTTTTATTAACATTTTTCTCTCCTTCCGTGAGCTTGGAAGTTTTGTGCTTTTTCACTTCCTTTTTAGTGTTATAGAGACTTTTAACATAGGTCTTTGAACTGTCATTCTTGTGATGTAACCATCTTCTCAGACAATGCAAAGACCGTTGAATATGTGTTCTCAATTTATATTTTATTGGTCTCATTATTTTAATTTTCTATTTTTAACCTCCATAATAGCTTACTATTTTTACAGTCTTTAAATTTACCTATAGTCTTAGCTTTTTTGTGTGCTTAATGTCTTCCTGCATCTCTGACCTTCCATTTGGGATCATTTCTTCCTCCCCAAAGAACTTTTAGAATTTCCTTTAGTGTGAATCTGTTAGTGAGACATTCCATTTTTGCTTTTCTAAAAATATCTTTTTCTCATCTATGTTCTTGAAGGTATATTTACTGATTGAGGAATTCTTTGAACCTAAATTTTTTATGTGCCTTTGGTTTTCAGCAGTTCGATTATGATGTGGCTAGGGTTGATTTCTTTTTATTTATCTGCCTGTAGAGCTTTATGAGTGTTTGGTTTTATGTTTTTATCATTTTTACAATGTTATGAGCCATTATTTCCCCTCAGGGATTCTGGTTATGCCTAGATAGACCTTCTTACTATATCATTTCATTGTATTTTTTCCTCTTTTCTGTATTTTCCACCTTATTGAGCCTCCATGGTTCATTCTAGATTGTTTCTTCTGATCTGTCTTCTGGTTCATTAATTTTCTCCTTAGGCTATTTTTTCTTTCCTGTATTTTTCAGTTTTAGAATTTCCCTGTCACTATTTAATGGTTTTTATTTACTTTCTTAAAATTTCAATCTCATCTTTTGCTCCTTTGATGTTGGAAACAGTCATTTTTAAATTTTGGTTTTATAATTTCAGTGAAAGCCCTGTGGGTATCTGTATGCTATCTTTCTTCATATGTGTTGTTTTCTCATGTGCTTTGTTATTTTCATATATTATGCTAGATATTATACTTGTAAAACTGTAGAAATAATTTGTGGTCAAGGATGGTATTTACTTTTTCCAGAAAGAATTTCTGTGTACATCCACCAGGAGTGAACTAGCAATATAGAATCATCTTATTCAAAATTTAGAATTCAGAGAATCAAGAAATGTTCTGCTGAGAATGGCAGAACACGTCTAGATTCTGTTTACTTCCTGTTCATCCTTACTGTTAGGATGCAGTTCTTCAGGGTGCCACCTCACAGTAAGGGTATTATCCTTTGTCTCTCCACCTTGCTCTCCTGAATCCTTGGTAGGCCTGAACTCTCAATGCCCCTAATGGCTGAGGGGCTAGTAAAAGCACTGCTCAGCCTTTTAGCTTCCTCATCCAGAATCAGAATGTGACCCCCAGGGAAAAGAAGTACTAAGCACTATGTTCATCACCCTGGGTTTCTGTCCTTTCTCAGATCCTGGCTTAGTAATGTTTTTCTTTTTTATTAGCTTATATATGGGTTACACATTAAATTTTCACTGTTAAATATCAGTCTTTTTTGTAGCATGTAGATGAACAGTTTGCATTTATGACACACGAAAATGTTAATTTGGAATTAATGATACAGGGTTGCTGCCTTATTTGTCTTTGAGGTCTCCATTAGTAATCTTGATGGAAACCTCATTTTGAAATTTTCATTTATTTTAAATTCTCTTGTTTTTCTGAAAGAAGGAAACACAGTGCATATAGAAGTAAAAGAAAAACCTGAAGAAGAGGAGGAAGAGGAGGAGGAGGAGGAAGAAGAAGAAAGTGAAGAAGAAGAGGAAGATGAAGGAGAAAGTGAAGGCAGTGAAGGTGAAGGAGATGAAGAGAAGGTGTCAGATGAGAAAGATTTGGGGAGAGCATTAGATAAAAAGCCAAGTAAAGAAATGAGCTCAGAATCTGAATACGACTCTGATGATGATCGAACTAAAGAGGAACGAGCTTATGACAAAGCCAAGCGGAGGATTGAGGTATTTTTTTCCCTTTCTCTTTGCTCCTTTCCTACACAGCCCTCTGTGGTTGCTAGAACTGTATTCTACAACAAAGGCTTTTATTGAACAGCACTTTTAAAAATATAGTCTCAGAATAAATAGTATCTTGTCCAGTTTTTGTAGGTCGAGACATAGTAGGTCTGACACTGTTCTAATACAAGGACCTAACTCCTTACCTAAGTCAGAACAATGACTGCTTCATTGCATTTTTCTTGTGTTCTCAAAATTTTAATGTGCTCTTTGAGTGATGGTTTCTAGGTATGCAGAGGTATTCTGAGCACATGCCCTCCACTTATAAACAGTAGTTGTTTACATTGCATATTTAAGTTAGTCACTACAAGGCATCTGATCACTTAAATTGTTTCAATCTATTGGGTTAATGAGCTTCTATTTATTAAAGTGCACATACCTAGAAGACTTACTATATTTTTCCTATTTAATACAGTAGACATCAAGAGACAGTTTTCTTAAATTATGTCAGTTTAGCATAAATAGTATACTAAAAACTAGTTTGCTTGAGGAAGCTAAGCTATTTTAAACCTAAAAACTATTTTAGCTTTTCTTAATTTTTTTCATGAGTAATTCTAATTTTTGAATTTTTTGTTTTAATACCTGAATATCAGTGTTTGCCTTTTCCTTCTATAAAGTCTGGATAGGGCTACGTTTTCTGAATTTCTAAAGGAGTAAGAAGGACTGTTGTAAATTGGGATTTCTTAACCCTGGCACTCTTGACAGAGATGTTTTTGTTGTGGGGGCTGTCCTCTTTATTTTGGGATGTTGAGCAGTGTCTCTGTCCTACCCACTCGCTAGGTGCCAACAGCATTCCGTTCCCTTCCCCTGGTTGTGACTTTGCGCCTCCCTATTGCACCTCCTCAGCCAGCTTTCTTGCTCTGTACCCATGGAGTTTATTGTGTGTTCGAAGATTTAAAAACAAACAAAATGTGTATAAAGCAGAAAATAAAAGTTCCTCCATTATCTCACTCCCCAGACTTGTTTGTAGTGCTGTGTACTCAAATTTTTAAAAATGTTTAATTGAAAGTAAGTTATATAATAAAATTTGGAGAGACTTTTTTTCCCACATAATAATATGCGGTGGACCTCTTAGCTCAACACATTTTTAAGCAGCTTTGTTGAGATACACTTTACATACCATCAGTCTGTTTTAAGTGTATAATTCATTGACATTTTATAAATTTACAGTTGTACAGTCATCAAGACACCTTAATTTTGGAATATTTTCATTAACCCCAGAAGAACCCTTGTGCCAGTTTACAGTCATTCCCCTTTGCTAGCCCCAGGCGACTGCTAATCTACTTTCTTTCTACAGAGTTATCTTTTCTGGAAATTCCATAAAAAATTCATTCCTGTAAAATGTGGTCTTTTGTACTTGGGTTATTTTACTTATTCTGTTTCTTTATGTGGTAGTCATATGAGGACTTTGTTCCTTTTTATAGCCAAATAGTGTTTTGTTATATAAATACACCATATTTTATTATTAACCATTCATCAGTTAAAGGACGTTTGAGTTGTTTCCACTTTTTGGCTATTATGAGTAGTATTGTTATAAACATTTCCATATGAGTCTTTGCATGGAGATGTGTTTTTAGTTCTTTTGGATATATTCGTAAGGGGTGAAATTGATGAATAGTATGGTGGGTTTGTGTTTAACTTTTTCAGAAACTGCCAAGTATTTTCCATAGTGGCTGCACAATTATATCTT
>VMDR010031505.1:0-12021 GCA_007922815.1 Macrotus californicus | reverse complement strand
ATCAACTAAAATATGATGTATCATCTTCCTCGCACACTTATGAATTTTTGTTAGTATTTTGTTTAGGATTTACATCTAAGTTTATGATTGAGATTGGTTATACTTTTCTTTCTACTATGATTCTTGCTTGTTTTTTATATCAATGATATCCTAGCCTCTTGAAATCAGGAAAGTTTGCTCTTTTTTCTATTCATTAGAAAAAAATTTATAAGATTTGAATGACCTCTTTCTTTTCCTTTTAGGAAGATTTTTAACTGCTCACTCTGTTATTATAATAATTGATTATAGGACTATTCAAACTCCCTAGTTCTTCTTGAAACAGTTTTGATATGTTGTATTTGTATAGGATATATCCAATTTTCTTAAATTTTCAAAATTTATTGGAATAAAAGTGTTCACATACTTTGTTTTTTAATAAGCGTGATTCATTTTTTAAAATATTATTGTTATTTTTTTAGTGCTCACCTGACAACATGCTTATTGATTGTTTTAGAGAAAGAAGAAGGGAGGGAGATAGAGAGGCAGAAAAACATCAGTGTGAGAGAGCAACATTGATTGATTGCCTTTCCACACCCCACCCTGGCCCAGACGCACAAACTAGGCATGGGCCCTGGCCCGGAATCAAACCCATGACCTTTCAATTTGCAAGGCAATGCCCAGCCAACTAAGCCTACACCAGCCAGGGCACATGTTTTGTTTTTATAATTTTAATCCTTTTATGTCCATTATCCTTCATCAGTTCTGACAAAGTTTTGTCTTTTAGTCTTTTCATATAAATGTATTTTGGCTTTGTTGAATGTCTATATTTTTATCACTCCATCTTATTTTATTAACTTATTCTACTGTACTTTAGAATCTTTATCTATTTTCTTTGGTTTTATTCTGATGCTATTTTTCTGTACTTTGAACTGGACATTTACCTCACATGTTTAAAAGGTAGCCTTGTAATTTATGTGGAGTGTAATTGTATTATAGTAGATGTGCCTTTCAAAGTGTCTGACTTGCTATACTGTCCCAAATGAAAGTCCTTGAAGTAAAATTTCTTGACCAATGGAGACAAGAGAATTGCTCTATTCCAGTTACTCTGACCACACCTGAAGTATGATATTCAGTTCTCTTAACATAATTAAAAGAAGCCCTCGCAAATATAGGTTGCACACTGATAAAAGTAAATAAGATGGTTGGATGTCTGAATTTATAATGAGGAACTACTCAAATAACTACTGCTTATTTAACCTAGATATTAGAATGGGGGTAGAGAAATGAGAAAGTCTTCAAATTCTTGGAGTACTATAAAATGAAAGAGAGACTGAATTTGTTTAATCTTTAATGATAAATACTAGTTTGTAAATAAAATTCAGAAACTAGATTTTGGTTCAAAAAATATATGTCTACTAATAAGCTACCTGGTGGTAGAAAACCCATCATCACAGGAATTGTTCAGAGCCCGGTCCACATAACATGACTGAATATTGTGGAGGGGTATCATGCATGATTTAGAGAGTTCAAGGTGATAATATATAAGGCCCTTTGGGATTTTGGGGTTTTAAACTCAATGATTATTGAAAAAAGATCCCATGTCACCTACTGCTTTTGTTTCCACTATACATAGGATCTAAAACTCCCGAAATGAGCTCAATGAATACCAAAAATTAATGTATAAATAAATGAATGATTGAATGATTGATTAGTAAATGAATGATAAATGATTAGTAAGTCATAATAACAGCAAAAATGATATGATATGATATGATATGATATGATATGATATGATATGATATAATATGATGGTATGAGTGGTTTCTCGCTGCCTTGTCCATAGTTAATACAGCTATATAATTAAAAAAGCAAGTGTGTGTGTGTCAAGTGGGAGGAGAAGAAAATCTATTGAAATTCAAGCACTAGAAGTGATTTCTTATTCAGGGTGAGTAAAACCTTCCAATGCT
This sequence comes from Macrotus californicus, assembly GCA_007922815.1. NCBI lineage: Eukaryota > Metazoa > Chordata > Mammalia > Chiroptera > Phyllostomidae > Macrotus > Macrotus californicus. The sequence continues at coordinate 10,075 of VMDR010031505.1, read as the reverse complement.
TCAGTTCAGTGACACCTTGGGAATGTTTTATGGATCCAGTTTCATCACCTGTTAGCAGTGGGGCTGAAAGGCTGAGCTACTTCTGATGGATGGCCTTTCAGAGCCTTGTCTTTAAAACAGTACCCTTGGCTCAGCCCTTCTTAACTACACCTTTCATGCAGTGTTCTGATAATCTTCCTTCTGCTGGCTTCTGAGTCAGTGAAAGCCATCTGCTTTCTTCAGTAAACTTCTGCCTGCCTTCGTACCTTGACAGTAAATTACTTACAGGACCTATAATTATGTCCATTTTTCAGTTTGAGGAGGGAATTTTATCATGTACACTCTAAATTCAGTCATCATTCTCTCATCCCTGAATTACTATAGTAGCCTCCCAACTAGTCTGCCTGCTTCAAGCTTTGCCCTTTCTTTCCCCCAATTCAGTTTGCACCCTGCATCCAGCTGATCTCACAATAACAAAAATGTTGAGAATCTAATTTCCTTGTTTACCCCTGTGCAATGCTCTTGCATTACCTGATAAATCCCAAAGCCTCAGCATAGCCTAAGAGAGGCTGCAGAACCTGTAACCTGCTTACCACTCCTGCATTTTTTCTCAACAAGACCTGTCTACACAGGCCATAAGATCTTTGGTTCTTTGATATCAACTGTTCTCTCTGTGTCTTGTCCAGGCCTTTACACAAGCTGTTGCTTTCTCCTAGAGCTCTCTAGCAATGCCAAATGAATTTGATTTGGTAAAAATAATTTAAATGTTGCAGATATGTATAGTATGAGTAAGTCTTAGTCAACAAAGGTTACAAAGGATGACTACTTTTTATTAAGTGAACTTCATCTCAACTCCAGAAGACCACCTTGCCACCTTGGTTCGAGTTCTATCAGCATCTTGTCATTCTGCTAGCTGGTTTCTCTGATTCCATTATATTGTATAATGATTCTTTTGTGTTTCCACAAGAACTCTTTTTTCGGGGTTTCAGATACAGCTATGACATTTCCATGTTTCAGATCCTTCAATAACTCTCCATAGCCAATAAGATAAAATATGTCGTAGATTGCCAGCTGTGCTCTCAATATCCGCCTTTCCCTTGTTCCCAGAACACTGATTACTCAACTACAGACCATGTTTCCCATCATCCCTTTAAACTACCTGTGGCCTTTTGACTAAGCTCAAGGCAGTGGGATAATGAATGAAGCAATGTCTACAATCCAAGGTCATCTCCAAGTGTAGTTATTACTCTGTAATCTGACCCCTGCTTACCTCTCTACTCTTATATCTTCTTGAATCTTTGTATTTTAATTATATGAAGCAACTGTGGTTTCCACTGTTTTGTGTTGTTGCATGGTTATGAACTTTTACTCCATCTGTTCACCTAGTACGAAATACCTTTTGTGACTTTCATCATCTTCCACTTTTAGAACTTCATCTCCTCCAATAAATATCCTTTGTTTTCCTCTCCTTATCTATATTCTGGTCTGGGTTAGATGCTATGCCTGTGAGCTTCCACCGTACCAGGCACATTGAAATTTCTTATTTTTCAATTAAGATAAAAGTTCCTCAAGAGAGCTGCAGCATTGTATCTATGTCTACAGCCTGAATGCAGAGCAAGTGCTTGGCACTTAGGACAAGCTTAACTGAACTGCTTCTTCTATATTGACCCTATTGTTATAAAAATTTGGGTGGCAGAAGTCACTGAAACGTCATGACTGGTCAAATGCACATGGTAAGAATCTGGGAAGAAGAACACTCTCTGAGGGGCCTGAGATGTCTACTTAACTTGGAGATCTATAAGAAATCATTTTCCAATGTAAAGGAAGAGAATCTTTCATTAGACAGCTCCATTTCTGCATTGCAGCTCCCCAGTTGCATCCTGTCACTCATGTTCCTTGTTTCTCTCTTGCTGTTTGGTCACATGTTCTTTATTCGGCCCTTTTTCAGCACATGCTGCCCTTGCACTTCAAACTCAGCTACATAAGAAATGCCTTCTTATCACTATTTCACAAAGTATCAAAATTGCTTTGGGGCACAGAAAGCAATATAATTCTAATTTTTTGTTTGCTTCAAGTACAGAAGTGTGACAGCATTGGTGAGGTCAAGTATAATTGAGTTTAGGAAAGAAAAAATATTTGGGGGGAAAGATTCCTTTTATGGTACTATATCATAATGCCTTAACTATGGATGACAAGTGTTGTTTTTGTATCAGATATGTATAAATCATAACTCCTGGAAGGTTCAGTGATTTAGATTGTTAGTAATCTGTAAGTCCTCCTGATCAATGAATCAAGATTAGAGTTCAAAAATTGCCCTCCATGTTTCCTTTTAGACGCAAGGGGAGTTTTAATCCTTAGTTGTTGTTGTTTTAATCTCTTCACCTATGGCCAATATTTTTAGTGGCTGTTATGACAGACACCTTCAGTGATTTTACCATCAGAAGCCCTTCTACCTCATCTTCACACAGTAGAGGCTGCACAAACTCACTTTCCTGTATGTGGATTTTAGCATGAAAGCTATTTATTCATGCAAAATATAAAAAGTGCCTTCTAAGTTTGTGCTTGATTGATACCTTACATTCTTACTTTTCTCTCTCCCCAATTTCCCTGTTTGTTTTATTTTATTCTCTTTGTACATTCTTGTCTGGGGCTTACACTTAGTTTATGAAGTTTCCAACTCTCCCCGGAGTCCCTGCTAAATTCCCTAGAGCACTCTTTCCTTTTACTCCTAAGGGGTGGGGGAGTCTATCTTGGTTTTGGACTTCTACTTGCAGCTCTAACATACTATAAAGGTACTTCCCTAGCCAGGCTTCCAGGTATGCCCTTGTCTTTCTGGAGATACAGAGGTTTATTCCTTCCATTCAAGGTTTGAGTTAACACTTAGGGTTTGGGTCTTCCTTTCAAAGACAGGGAGGCTAAGAGGGCCTCCAGTGCATCTAGGCTCTGAGCGTATGGAGGACATTTCCCTCTTTCCTGCATGCCTGGAGATAAAACTCCCTTCTGCCCTTTCATCCCATCACCCTCCCTCTTGTGTGGGTCTGTAATGATTGTTGGAGTTCTGGGAATTCATGCCAATAATGAGTTCTCAAGAGCAACTTTACATTTTTTTCTTTTTTTTTTTGAGTGGTTAGCTCTGAAAAGAATAATTTATCAAATCACTTTTATTCAACTTTGGAGGAAGAAGAAATAGGAAAAGGGGGGAGAGAAGCCCCTTCTGCAGTTTTAATTGCTTTGCCGCATCTGGGGGAGGCTTTGCTCAGCTTATCAAAGCTCACAGCCCAGGCTTGGAGCTCGGCTCCCTGCTGTCTGGCTGGAGTGGCTGGGCTCCACTGATGTACCAGATAGGGTCTCAGTTATCTGATGGTGTCAGTGCTTAGGAAGTTAATTCAAGTGATGGGCTGGAAATTTGGGGAGAGTAGGAGAAAAGGGATAGGGGTTGTTTTTCATGATTTTTTTAATTGATTTTTTTTTTAAGATGAAGTTTTATTTCTTCCTTCCTGCTTCTCAGGACTTGGCAAATTTGTATATTTAAGGAGGAAAAGAATTTCTTCTTTCATATGAAATCATAATATGAATTAGATTCCTTTGCTTTATTTACTATGATGTTTTTCTAATACTCTGAGCATCCCTGAACAATAGGTCTGACTGAGGAAGTCAGAAATCCCTAGTGGCATTAGCATTCACAGATGAGAAAGCTGAGAGGCTTGAGCAAATACTCCAATAAGGCAGGACATGTTGACTAGATGGTCACAATCTCTAGGAAGGCAGACTAAGATAGCATGTAGTCAAATTCAGTATGAGAGAAATGTATGAGCTTTAGAGACATAAAACCATGTTTATAAAGGTGACTTGGGAGCAGCTTATAGGAATCACTATCAACAGAAGATCTTAAAAATTGATAGTTTAAAAACTGATCTTTATAGGTGGGAATGATGGTCTGAATTACCTTGTGATTTTTTTTTCTTCAAGATCTTATATTATCTTGAGGAGGTACAACAGTGTTCTGTGGGCAGGTACGTGTGACTGACCAAAGACAAACAGAAAAAAAATACACTTGTTCATGTGCAGTCCTCTCTTCGTACTTCACAACACCCTTGTCTTCTTCCATGGGGGTTAAGAGCACCAGCTTTGAAGCCAGCCAGCCTCATTCACATCCTGGTTCTACTACTGAAAGCTGTGAGAGTGGATGCGTATTTTGTGGTTAGTAAGCACATAACCTCTCCATGCTTCAGAGTTCTAACCTGCAAAATCAGAATAATTATAATCACAGTATCATAGTATTTTTTTGAGAATTAGATGAGTTAGTATTCTAAAATGCTTGCGATGGTGCCCAGCATTTACTAAGTCCTCCGTGATTCAAGCTGTGCTTGTGCTTTGACAATCTATCATTGCGATACAAAATATACTCATTTATCTTCAGTCCAACTCCACTGCAATATGGGTCTTAAGGCCCTAATGTTCCTGCTTTCTCGCATAGAAATGCCATGGCTAATTTACTACTATCAGTGTTAACTAAGGCTTTTGCACGTGAAGATGATGATGATGGCCATCATTACTATTCTCTCTCCTTAGTGGGTATAGATACTTCAGTCAGGTCAAGCACAGGAAGGCAAGACAGGAGCTATAGTGTGTAACAGGAAGTGCGTGGACTTCGAGATCCCTCAGACCTGGCTATGTTCAATCTCAGCTTTTATTCTTTTTTTTGACTGTGAGTGGTTTACTTAACCTTTGCAAGCTCTAGTTTCTCCAATTGTAGAAAAATGATTTCGAGGAGTCTGGTGATCATTCAAAATGCAGTCACAGTCATAACAGACTCCCTTATACAGTGAAATCAGACAATGCTTGCTTGTCATTGAAGATTACAATAATATAGGTAGCCATTAGGGGAAAGGGTATTGTGTGAAAAATTTTTAAAATAACATGCTTAAGTATTTTTGAGTACATAATTTATAAATGTTATATCTGTCAACCCAGTTAATATGAATTTCACATTAAAAAAATTAAGACCTCTTTAACTACTATTTTGATTAAATTGTCTAATTGGAGGCAGAATGCAGGGTTATTGCTTGTCACTTATATCTGATAAAGAACCTGTGTTTTCTGGTTGATTCAATTTAAAATAAATCCCATCACTTTAAATATATTAGGAGAAGGGGAGAAAGGCCTTTCTCTCTTGAAAGCAACAATGGAGCAATCCATTATTAAATGTAGAAAATGATGCTAATGCAACGTGAGAGCTGAGATTTCACAACCCCACATTCAGGAAATTTAGAGTTCTGTTTCCCACAGCAACCATAACTCTTCTCCACTTGAGCGTGTGTAACGTTTCATATTACCAAACATGCATTTAACTCTAAATTATTACCTATGCACAATGGGGCTGGATTATAATCACCATGGGCACCACAAATGTGAAATTTCTGACATTTGTGTATTTGAGAATTTAAGTTTCAGTGATACTTTTCATTTTTCTTCTTTTAATTTCTATTTTATTTTAGTTTCATTTTAAAAAACCCTCTCAAAATATCAAAAATATTGTTACTGCCTTCAAGCCTCACGTTTCTGTATATGATCAATAGATATGTCAGAAAGGCTACAATAATTAAGTCCCTCTGTCTATGAATTAGAGACATAGTACACGCAAAACTCAATTCAGTGCTATTTAATTGAAAATGTTTAATATTCAGGTGCTTCTGTTTGCAACTTCCTACTCGGTCCTAAAATCTATTTATTAACATTGATTATGTCCAACACCACAGTCAACAGTTCTGTTTGTTTGTTTGTTTCAAAGTGGCATTTGGAAGAACTTGAACTGGAGTTTGCTATCATTAATATCCACAGCCTATGTACTTATTTGATTAAGAAGGACAAGCACAACTAGCTCTTTTGCTATTAAATTACTTTAGGACATATCTTTCAACCACCCTAATATCTATTCAATCCATATAATTAAAATTCAAAATAAAACAAAAAAACATAATAAACAGTGTTAACCACTGTAAAAATCCATGTAATTCGAGTTTTTAATGATGTTATTCCAAATTAATTCTTGGTTAGCAGATCAATGACCTGGAAGGAAATGAAGTTACTAAAATAGTCAGGCACTTAGAATGCTAAAAAATCTTAGGAATCATTGCATTAGAATTTCTGCTTCACAGAATTTGCCCAAAACATCTAAATAGACAAGGGCACTAAGATATATAAGTTCTGTCCAGAAGGTATCCAGCCATGTAATATGAAAAAATAGAAACATTTATTGAAGGAGATACAAGATACAAGAAACATTGTACAAGGACAATGACACCTCAGTCCCCTTCAAAATAAGTACCTTGGGATCTCACACAATTCTAATTGCCATCAGGTGCCCTGTCACATTTTTCTGTATCACATCAATAGTCTGAAATCTTCCCTTTCAAAGGTGATTTTAGTTTTGGGAAGTCTCAGGGTGACGAATCTAGGCTGCAGGGGCCTGAGTCACCTGGGTGATTTGATGTTTCATCAAAACACTCTGCACAAGACGTAATACATGAGTGGGCATGTTGTTGTAATGAAGCTGCCAATCACCAGTTGCTGTGACCTTCTGAATCACCTGAATAGTTTCTGTGGAGGAATGTTCAAGCTTAACGCAAAATTTGATGCAGATTCATTGCTCTACTCGCTCAGTCACTTTGAATGTGATGACCACACAGTACACATGCTCACACAACGGCATCTACCACCCCCACTGACTAGTACAGTGAAGTCACCATTGTTCACACATGTGCATTCCAGTCCACTTTCCTTGGCTGCCAGGTTACATTGATGTTGCGCAAACCACTCTTGTTATATTAACAATGGCTGGACTTTTTTTGGACAGACTTCATACATGTAGAAACAAGAATTATAGCAAAATATCCTTTAATAAGGGCTGGTTAAATAAATATTGATGCAACATTATAGTAAGCAACATGTAACAATGATAATTTATGTTCAAATTTGTATAGAACTTAAAAATGTATAAAAAACTACCAACTAAACGTGGAAAATGATTGTCTGGATTGTGGAATTTCAGATAATATTTATTTCTCTCATTTTTTATCTGTATAGCATGAATTTTTTTCAATAACTATGCACAATATCACATTCCTACCAGAAAAATACATTAAATCACTTTTAGAACAACTACATATATGTCCATATATAAATATATATACATGGCTATATATGACTAATTTGATAACTTCCAATGCTCTAGAGCTAATACAGAGCAACCACAGACCCTGACATTGACAAAGCTCACAAAATTGAGCATGTGAGTCTTAGCTTTCTGACAGGGTCATGACAATTAATTGGCCTTAAGTAAAAATAAAATTCCTCCTAAAGTCACTAGATGGGGATCCAGGGATCATAGATTTAAGGTTTAAATTTTCAAGATGTTGCACTTTCAGAGGAGGCTGAGTAAAGAAGGACGTGGAAGAGACTAAGCATTCATTTGCCACTTGAATAAAAGGGTATTGAGAGCATCTGGGTGTGGGAGGATGAGTAGTGGGTACTGGTAGCCAAGCAGCTATTAGTAGATGAAATAGAGATGAGCTAAGGGAAGCATTTTAGAAGGACATGGATATAGTGAAAGATAAATATAGATTTTAAGGATACGATTTGGATTGATTAGCAAGAAGACTGGTTGTCAAAAGCATGGACTTAGAATATCGTTCAGTCAGGATTTATCGAATGCTTATTTACCAAAAAGCCAGCTAAGCACTGAAGCAGAGATGGAGCAATCAAAGCAAGAGAAAGGAAGACATGATGAAATGAAGAGATGGTGTGTAATGAATGAGCACTGAGTTTCTGCCTAGAACATTAAGAGATGAGACTGAGCCACCTCGGCAGAAACTCTCCCATTGAAATTTTGCATACTGTCCCCTTTCTTCCCTTCCCACTGCCATTACCCTAATGTGGGCTGTTATTTTTCTTCTTAACTCACTCATGCAAAATGTTTGTGTATCTTTCATTTGTCAGACATTATGAACAGGAACTTTTCAAGCATTTTAAACATAATGACATGGAGAGATGTAATGGGAGCAACTAATTCAGCCTGGTAGACTGGGATAGTTGTTGTTTTTTTTTTCTATTTTATTTCTAGATTCCTTCGGTGGTTTTCTAATTGTTAGACTTTGCCTTTTTTCCACCCAACGCATCTTAATGCTTAAATACTCTAAAAGGAAATTTTATTATTTCACTTCCTTGTTCATGAACTTATAGTGACTCTGTAACAAGTTAAATTCCTTGCACAGTCTCACTGTTTCTTACTTCTACCCAAACTCATAGTTCTTCATTCATTTATTTAGCTGCGGTATTTTGTTATTCACATTATGAGGAGCACCAAGGTTGCAAAGATAAATAAGATATTGGTCCTTGTCCTCTAAGAGCTTATAATCTAGTAATACAAAGTAGAAATATATAAAAATGAGCACAATGAATATATAGTGTTATTATACATTGTATACAAAACTCAGTATAAAGGAAAGAGTTGTGAAGTCTCTCTGAGCAAAGGAGTGTAAAACTAATAGAGAGGCAGAGCTTAAGCTAAATCTTGAATAAAGCAAGTTTGAGCTTGAAAACTGAAGAACAACTTTCTTTGCTAAAGGATGCACATGAATAAGAGTGTAGATAAATAAAGCACCTGTGAATTGGAACAGAGGTTGACATTGAGATTCAGCTCAATATACATGGGGAATTAGGCTATGGAGATGAATAGAGGCTAAAACATGGCAGGATCTCTTTATTGTGCTAATTAGTTTGTGGTCACAGACTCCCATGGAATACTTCTCAGAGAGAAAGTGACATAACCATATTTGCATTGGGGGCAAATAGAGCTTGTTGGAAGGTGAGACCACAAAGAAACAGGATGACCAATTAAGAGCCTATAGTGTTTGTTTGGACAAGAGTACTAAGGCAGGTTAGCGAAATGGGGAGACTGATACAGGAGCAGGTAAGATTCTAGCAAAAAGAGTTTATGGCATAATTTCAAGATTTTTTCTCATGGTGTCTGGCCTAATGGTTGATATTCATCACAGAATAAATTATTTAAGACTATTAGGAGGTAGAAGGGATGATGGAGAGATATGAAGAGGCAAGACAATTCAGTTTTGGGTGTTTTCATTTTGTCATGTTTTGGGATGACTCAAATAGACAGTTGAATATATAGATTTTAAACCCGGGGAAGAGTACTAGGCTGAAGAAAATACATTTGCCAACCATATAAAAATCACAATTGAAATCATGGAACACATTTATTTTTTCAACAAATACTTAATGGAAGCCAATTATAAGCCATAGAGACTTCTAGATGCTGAGAATTTAGAAGTGATCAAAATAAAAAGCAATTCCAGCTTTTTTTTTTGGGAACTTGCAATTTTGCAGGGGGAGTCAGACAATAAGTTAAAAAGTAAAATGTGTAATATATTAACTGGTAATAAATAGAGCATAGAAGAGGGACACAGAGTGCAAGGCTGGTAATCATGGAAACAGTTGCAGTCTTTGCAGGGGCAGTCAAAGAGGACCTCATTGAGAGGGTGGTATTTAAGCAGCAACAAGAAGAAAGGCAGGAGCTGCACAGTCATGGGTGGGAAGGGTAAGGATGAAACTATGAGAGAGCAGGACAACCTAATGATGTGAGTTTTCAAAAATCCTTTGAACTGAAAATATGTTCAAAAAATTTTAATGTAGTTGCAATATAGGTTTGGTAATATTTTTAAGTTTAAAATGGAAATGTCATAAAAACATTTTATGCCTAAAGTTTAAAATATAGATTAATTGGAATAATGGAAATTATTAGAAATTTGAGACGTTTACTTAAACATTAAGAAAGGATACTCGAAACTGAAGTGCTTTAGAAAATTATTCCAGAATGTACTTTCTCTCTTTATATGTAAATATATACGCTTCTGTCTATAGACATCTTTGTTATTTTTGCTCATTTTTTTAAAGTTTATACTCTCTATCTCTAAACAAGTCTGCCATGGCCAGACTGTAATTTTAGAGGACTCTATACTCCACAAGGACTGACATGGAAAGATCGTAGAAGAGATGCCTAGAAACCTTTGAACATTTTATC
>VMDR010031504.1:0-12017 GCA_007922815.1 Macrotus californicus | reverse complement strand
ACCAGCTGACTCCTGAAATAGCATCTCATTTTTAAGTTAATACAGACATATCTTAATTACTCCCACCACAAAGAAAAAATTACAATTATGTAATGTAATAGAGGTGCTAGCTATAGCTGTAATGGCAATCATATTACAGTATATAAATTTGTCAAATCCTATGTTGTGCACCTTAAATTTACATTGTTATATAGCAAATATATTTCAATAAAAATAAACAACTAAGTAAAAAATTTAATATGTTGAATGTTGCAATGATAGCTTGTAAAAGACAGAAGACCACAACTACAGTTTTGCTCCTATTACTTTACCCTTAAAACTAAAATTTAATTGGGAGTTAAGTCGATTTTCTTCTAAACTATTCTAGGAACCAAGGACTTCTATTACAATCTGCATTATTTTCACTGTTACCACACAACCTTTACATTAACACATGTGATTTTACTTGCCTCCATTTAGGTATAATAATATGTTGTTTTTTAGTGACAGAATGTGTTTAACGTACAATTTAAAAAATGTAAAGTTAGACAACTAGGGTCCCTCGTGCTATCTGGACATTGAGTAGATTAGAAATGATCGTATACCATAGTCACTTCCTTTTTCCGAAGCAGGCATTTGTTAAATTAGCAGAGTGTACAACAAGTTCCTATTGTCCATTTTTATTATCTCAAAATTCAACAGTAATTCTCTATACTGTATAAGGTGGTTTAAACTGATATCAAATGGTGTCCTAGGAGTCATCTAGTGCATGCCCGTGCTCTTGTTTATTCTAAAAATCTCTTTGGCTCCAATTGCTTTCATAGGCAGATGTGTTTGGCATACAACCAAAAATTGATTTTTTGTTTTTTGTTTTTAGTGAGGCTGATGCCAGATAATTTTTCATTATATTTATTTTAATTTTTTATTGCTTATAGTTTTCATTAGATTTAGAAAAAATGTGTAACTGAAAATAGAAGTAAGCCATTTAAAATAACTGAGAGTTTTAAAAAAACCTTATTATTCTTTAATGGTTGCATTTGGAATCACTGCACAAGCCAGTTTTAATCCAATGAAGATACTGGGAAGCAGAGTAAACAGTGGTGCCCTCGAGGGTGACGGAGCCCTGGACTCTGATTCCGCAGGCTGGGCTTTCCGCCTGATAGGCACAGGCATGAAGAACGCACCCCACAGTCCAGGTGAAGCTGGAGCCAGAAACTAATGTGGGTGGTAAACACCTCCAACAGTCAGAACAAATAAGAAGGAAGGATACACTTGCAAGGAAGGCCTGCCCTTTTAAAGGGATTAAGATGTAAACACTATTAGGTTACAGAGGTGTTTTTCTCATTTCGCTTTATAAATAAAACATTAAAGGGTAACAAAAGCTAATCTTTGGCCTCTCACTTTATAATCCTTTGAAGAAAACAATTGTTTAAAACATATATATCAGAATAATCAAAAAAAGAGATAAATATGTTGGATTGGATTCCTGTTCTTGCTTTTCTAGCATGAAATTCCATTTGTTAGTATGCATGCAGTTCTTCAGGCTATACCTTTCGAGGTGAACTACAATGAAGAAAGAATTTTCTGAACTAACAAATTCTTCTGTACAGCATGCTTTTATTTCAGTATTGGCAGGTTTCAATATGTTTTTCTACAAAGAGACATATAAAACTATCAAGGAATATAAAAACAGGCTTTCTGGTGAGAAAATGATTCATATACTCAAGCAGGCATGCAAAATAGCTTTGTGCAGGGGTATCAGGGGAGTCTCAGAAGAGCCCTTTCTTCGCTGCGTTATCAGACTAGCACGACCTGCCTCAATACTTCCTTCACCAAAACTCGGGAACTCTTACCAATTTATGAACTCCTAGGGCTAGAAGATTATAAAGACTCTTCACCTTGTGGGGAGTTTTAGGAAACTGCATTTTACGGTACCAATATGCTTTATGAAAAGTAATATGATCTCAGATCACTTTACTGACTATGAATATGCTCTTTGTTCCTTTAGGTATGTTATATCAAGTGAGATTCTTCTTTCTCAACTCCCCTAACTTTTACGCACCATGTTTCTGACATCTGGAGAAAATTTCTGGATATCCAATGTGGACAGCCTGTCTATCAACTGGTCAAAACTGCCACCTACTGGTCAGTCTTCAAACCTAGTTTGCAGTTCACCCAAGCACTGCCTTACCACGGTAAGATCCCTTCCTTCTAAACAGTAAAGATCATTTACAATAACCAGACTTAAAGCAAATATTCCCTTAACAAAATTCCCCTCCCTACGATGAGCCAAAAATATCAAATTGCACAAACCTGCCAATAAAATCATCTCGTTTCCCAGCATCTTTGTCCCATGCAGTGATATCAATAATTCCACCCCTTTCTTCATAGAGATGAAAGTCAAATTGTTCTCTCCACTGAGGATTCAAAGTTTTTGGCATTATCTGCAAAACCAAAAAAGTCATGATTGTTTCATCAATATCAGTCTTTTAAAAAATTTAACTTGAGACATTCAATCAACTTTACATGCTATCTAGAAAGGCATCTAAGGCTTCCAGAACAAAAAGCTTCCAGAAATATGAAAATGAGTCATTAGATCTCTAGCATCTTTCCTGCATATTGCCTGAAAGAACCCTAAAGGATATATCCTGAAAACCAAAGTCACCTCCTCACCATCTTGAATAACAACAGAGTAACAGGTGAGAGAAATGCATTGTGTAGAAAAGGCAAAACCACAGTCTAGAAGTGAAATATAGCTCATTCGGACACCAGCACTTGTTTTATATAAGCAGCCTAGGCACAAACACATAACTTGATGTCTGTCATCTCATAAGAAAGGAAGCTGAGGATTCCCAGAGTTTCTTTTTTTTCTTACTTCCTCATACATGAGGATTCCTGCACTGAATGCATTAAAAAAAAAAAAAGCTCTGTGGGAGAAGGAAAAGCAAGTAACTTTGGGGTGGTCAGGTAAACATATCCTAGAATTACAGCCTTGACGTATCATCTCCATTTTATACATGGAAAAACTAAGACCTGGAGGTTAAGTGACCCAGCCAAGGTCATTACGTTTTAGTACCTAGACTCTGAATAAAGTCTTTGATCAAAGCTTCAAATCTCTTTCCCTAAAACAGTATGTCAAACATGTTTGTGAATTAATATGAATATGTGTATATGTATCATCTCCATGTTGCACATACAAGAAAGATACCTTATCCAAAGTGCAATTTTGTAACTTCAAGTATTCAGATAAGACCCCTGGTGGAATCAATCAATAAAGTGATCTATATTGATTTCCTTTAAAATTCCATTCCCCAGTGGATTATACAACATTCATATTTGTTTCCCTAATCTTTCTAAGCAGGAGGGCATGCAGTGGCCTTTTCTCTTTTTAATGTATGGGAGACAGATCTTCAGATGTAAAGACTTTGAAAGCAATGAAGTATGTTATGAGCAAAGGTAATGCAAATGAATCACAATTTTTAAAGTTCATAATCTGAAATTAATCAGCAATAGATCACAGAAAGAAAGAGCAAAGAGAGACACATGTCCATAGCAGGGTTTCATATTTCATACCTAAAGAGCAGAACTATAAAAATAAGTAATGTTTTAGGCCTACCAGAACATAGAAATGATGTTAATTGATAAAGGACAAGATAAAGTGGTCATAGGTAACTATTTTTGGAATCAGTAGTTTCTTTAAAGTATGTCATTAAGCCCACGGCAGAAAAAAAGATGGCACTGTGTAGATGCTATGATAATTCAAATGTCTTGTAACTAGGCTCAAATGAACTCCTATGGTATTTTGGGGAGTGGTCTGTCTTATTTGGCCATAAAGCACCTAACTTTTTAGTTTCCTTTTTTAGGATTGTCCTTCCTATGCGATTTCCATCAGGTCAGAAATGATGCCCTCCCCCTCCATGTGGGCACTCAGTAAGATGACTGGTGAGCCACATAGCAGTTCTCACGGCCTGCTAACAAGTCAGCTCTGTGGTACTTCCAACTACCTCAGGTACTGATAAACACTTCCTGGGCCAGAAGGAACCCAGGCAGGCTGTTTATCAACAATTCATTAAAATAATGTCAAGGCCAAGATATTTCCATCAAGGTAGAAGGTGATTTTTAGTATGAGATGGATGTGATCAGTTGCCTGAAGCTGTCTATGAATAGCCGCTGTGGAAGCTGGCCATTAAATTAAGGAGGCTGAATTTGAATACAACCAAGATATGACACGTGTCCTGAATATAAATATGATTGCTATGATCTTTGCTAATTACTATTCCTTCTCTCAATAATTTGATAACAATGTGGTTATTCAATACAATATTACTGCTAATATAATTGTTATTACACAATATACTTATTACTACTGCGCCTACTCTTCCTCTTCTTTCTGCTGCTATCATTTATTGAGTATTTATTATGAGCAAGGCAGAACTCCCAGCACTTTTCATGTATAAAATATTTATTCAGTCTTCTCCACAACTTTACTAGGTAAGCACTACTTTAACTGTCATTTTTACAGATAGGAAATTGGGGCACGAAGAGGTGAGTTGACTTGCGCCTGTCTCACTGCAGGTAGAAGCAGCAAGACTCTGTTTTCTAGATCAATTTTAAAACAACTTCCAGTCTGCACCGGTGAAAGTTTGAAAAGTGGCTCAGAGTGATTGACGCAGATTTTTGTGGCATGTAAAATAATGCTATTTGTCACACTGACACTAGTTCTAGTTGTAATAATGAGAGTAGCCAACACTCTGTAAGCACCTTATGTGCCAGGCATTGGCTTAGGTTTGTTGCAGCCTTTTTGTTGTTAGTATTCAAGGCAGTTCCTCCTTTTTGGCCTGTGTTATAAATGAAGAAATCGAGACATACAGAAGTTAAGTAGTTTACCCAAGGTCACACAGCACATAAAGTAAGAGATGCAATGCAATCGTTGGTCATCTGTTGACATGATGTTCAGAAGTTCTGTTAAGCATTTTAAAAAGAGTAGGGTTTTCATCTTCCAAAGCATGGCTATTAACTAACCACCACTTTCCAAATACTGACAGGAACACAAAAAAGATATGGTCACCTTGCTCTTGTACTTCTGATGCCCAAGCCGGAACTTCACGTAGGGGTCACTCAACCCATTTGAATCCATCGCCTTGAGGTCTCGCCCCTCGATCAATGTTATACTGACTATTCCTCGCCAAAGGTGTGATTTTCTGTGTGCATCTGATAGGCGTAAACTTTGGGTCTGAAACTTTTGGCAAAAGAACACAGAGTTAGCTTATTGTGTTTTAAACCAAAATATCTCATTGGGCACTACCTTTTCCAATATTGCTACAATTTTTCAAAAATAAAAATTAGGCAGTTATAAAGCTTTTAAATAAAAATAATTTATGGATTACTTATTAATTGTATAGTTATTGATAAATATGAAATATCAAATCATGTTAAACTTAAGAACGTGTTAAAAAGGTGAATGCTCAAAATAAAATATAGTTTTCAACTCTTAAAATTACAAGCTGTAGGTACTTCAAGAACATCAGAGAATATTCACATGTATCAAACATGCCTTTCTCAAATTTAGAATAAGATAAATATAAATGTGAAAGCCCTCATCCACACCGTGATATTTAATTTTTAATTATTTATAGATTTTTGAAAATCTTTTTTTCATGTTACAAATGGATTTTACAGGTGGTTTTTAGTTCTTAGTTATAAGTTCTATGCACTTTAAAAACATCTTTATTGCCATATTAAAGGAGTTTTAGCTCATTAAAGAACTATTTAAGGTACCAAAGAACAGAAAACAAAATCAGCAGGTCCATCCAAAATGTCTTGCTTATATTTGAGACTTACATTACAAAGTTTAAAATTTACATATGCAATTTATATTGGCAGGTATGTTTCTGAATTTATTTCTCACTCTAGTATTTAAACATTTTCTTTAATGATTTTTATTATGCTCAGATTTAAAACACAATATTTAAGTCAGTGAATCAAAAGTCATGCATTTCAGGGTGCTTTGATTAGGGAAATGAAAACTACATTCTTCAAAAGACGATACTTTTAATAGTTGAACATTTCAAGGGAAATCTTTCCAAATCACATTACATATTTCCCTACCTTGGGGATCAGCAAAGTTCGAACAACATCACTTGATGGTTCTGCCTTACTAAGAGCAATGTGAGACTTTGCCTCCACATTCCTCACCTCCGTGAGCTCCAAGGGCAGCGTTCAGCTGCATTCTCAAGTGCAGCAGAGGTTTCATGGAGCACCTGTGACGTCCGAGGACTCCATGCCCCACTTCAGCTAGAGCTCCTCTGCCCCCATCTGCTTCACATATTGGGTTTCCGCACTGGATTTGCTTTGAGCCAAGGATCTCTCAGATTAAAATCATTGTTTAGGATTTATTGCACCAAGTGATGTTCAAGGCTTTTTTTTTAGTTCTAAGATTTATGCTACTTGTTACTATATAACGCAGCAGCTCATTTCAGTGTGTCTGTCTGAAACCAGTTGCTGCATTATATCCACTTCTGCTGCTGCAGATACTACCTCTAACAGAAGACATTAGAGGCTGGGTTCTAAATTCTGGGTCTGAAACTTTTGTTAAGGAATAGGAGTGACAAAGAAGGAAAGAAGAAAAACAAATTTTTTTGCAAGTAAGAAGAAATAATTATCTTAGTGAAGACCAAGGAATTAATAACTACCTCTTTATATAGAGCTTTAGAATTTAGAAGTGTGTATGTGTACATTATATTACGTGGTTTTCACTAAAACTCAATGAAGCAAGAAGGCAAGGCCTGCTAATTCCCATTTTACTGATCCAGAATTTGATGTACAAGATCTTGACTAATGGGGTTGGGAAGGACAAATAATACTTTCCATGGGATCCTTCATGTTTTCACAGAAATAGGGGTTTGTCTAATAAATAGTGGATATGTGACTAGAACTCAGTATTTCTGAACTTTTTTCCTGCTCTTCTCCCAATATTGGTCTTTGATAGAGGCTCTCTCCTAGGTTTAAAAGTGACATTTAAGTATAATGTTGCTAAAAGAGTACTCTCCCGTTAAATGAGTTGAATGTATTTGAAATTCCAGGTTAGGTTTTCCTACATGGCTAATACATGACATCACCTTGTACTTTATCATTATATGAGCACATGTATTCATACTTACAATATTCCAGCTTGCTGATACACATACTTAGTAACATTTTCTATGCATTCTAGCAGCAGAAGTCATACATAGTACTCAGTAAAACAAGAGTGGGCACGATCTAGGTTACGAAGCACCTTCAGTCAGTCAACATGGCTAAGTTAGGTTCTTGAATGGTAGGTACCACGCCTGAAGCTTGGGTGCTCCTCCTCGCACTTTTCACACGAGGACAAGACTGTGACTTACAGGGTGGGTAGGGCAAAGAATGCTTTGCATGGGATCCTTCCGGCTTTCACAGAAATAAGACAAACTAAATGAAAGCTTTACCTACTGTCATTAGTTGTTACAAAATGTTCTTCTATGATCTGGAAGAACATTCCCAAAACAACTTGGGAAGCTAAGAGGGAGGGGGAAGGAGAATATTTCTATACAAAAACAGGGCTAATGAATATGAAATTAAGGTATAAAAGGTTTAAAGGAAAAAAAGGGGGTGGGTCTCCAAAGACTATACTAATCAGATATCATTTTTTAAAGTGATTTTTCCTTCTTCAATATTTTTTGTTAAATTGGTACTCTTCTAAAAAGAAACTCCATTAATTTACCTGTGATTTGATTAACTGCATAGTCATGAAACAGATAAATATTTAGTCTAAATGTGAAGAATAAGAATTTGAAATAAAATTATAAGGTAAAGGGGGAAGAGATAAACTTAGGTTAGCAATAGTCAAAAACGTAAGTGCTTAGCAGACACACCCACAAACATCTTTCTAGCAACGTCTGACTATGTGACTTGGGCATGTTTTCTTTGTCATGGCTGTCCAGACTGCACGCCAGGACCCTGAGTGTGCTGAGAGCGCTCTTCTGTTTTGTGTGTTGGGGGGGAGGGGTGGTTGGGGGTGTCTGTGTGTTGGGGGCCTGCATAGAAAAATGTATATTCCATAAACAAAGATTTAACCTGCTTAGGATAGCAGGTTATTACTTTTACTTATTTTTTAATTAAAGTTTGGGGGCACTCATGGAAAGGTGGCGACAAGCAGAATTCCAAAACCAAAAAAAGAAAAACCTTTGAAAACCACTAGCTCTAATGCTCTCCAAGGTACCTCGGAGTCATGTGCTACTCCATTTCCAGTTTCTTTCCTCTGCATGGTACAGTTCTCAAAGTGCAGCCCACAGGCCAATGGCATCATTGGCACTTGAGGACATGTTAGAAATTCAGATTCTTTAGCCCCATCCCAGACCAATGCCATCCAAAGCTGTGGGGGTGGAGGCCCAGCACTCAGGTTTCACCAGCCCTCGCTGGAGGTGGTTCTGATGTGCATGCAAGTGTGAGCAGCCCTGCTTTAAATGTTCTGAGGTGTATGCACGCTGGCCTCCGCCCACGCTCTAACAACTACAACGAATTACTGTGATTATAACACTGTCCACTCTCTGGAATGGGTGTGATATACGCTAAGTAAAGTCCTTCTTCAGTCCTGGTTCTCAGTTTGCTGATTAGGAGAGCACATTGGCCTGGATATATGAAGCATTTAAAGAGAGAAGCAGCAGCCTACTGAAAAATTAGGTGAAGCTTGTTTATTATTTCCTTCTTTGGTTAATGTTTTTTCTCATAAAATGTATCAAATAATACATATTAACTGAAAGATCGATCAGTCAACCAAAAATTACTTATTGAGGCAAGGCGTGTTAAACAAATACAAGATATCCCTCCCTCAATAAAATTAACATGGTAGAGCTGGTACTTAGCTCCCTAAGGTAATGTTTTCAACTATGTCCCTGCTGAAATAGAATTCTATTTGAGGAAGGAAAGAAAAAAAATAGAAAACCACTTCAAAGCAAAGAACCAGCTCTGCAAAGGGAAGAAATAATCTTCACACTTTTGAAGCCACAGCCCCCGAGTCTTAGCGGGCAATTTGTTGAAATCACCAGGCAGGGCCACGTGTATATTTCCAACATATGACCTGAGTCATCTCATGCATAACAGTGTGACATGCTCTCAAAAGGAATATCAATCTAAGGTTAGATTTAATAAAGAATATCAATATACATATCAAAGTCTGAGGCAATTAATCAATGATATTCATCTTTTGTAAGATTTTAGAATTAGTGAGCTGGCACTTTAAAGATAATATTAGTTTATGTATATTATTCCTTGAAAAGAAATACAAGATTTCAGTTTCTAATCATACGTGTACAAGAAGTCAGGATAGGGAATGGGTTTTCGGAAAAGTAAATCAGCCATGACAGTCACAGCTCACGCAAGCTCAGGAAATAAATAAATAAACTGAATGGTGGAACTTACTTGTGCGTTTTGGTAATAAGCACTCTGAAGCTCTGCTCTGCAGAAGCCCAGCACAGGAAAAGCAGGCCTGCCGCACGTCTGGATGGAAATGAACGATCAGAGCTGTGCAGGAAAGCTTTGTGCCCCTATCAACACCTCATAGCAACCAGAGTTTAGCATTACTCTTCGACAAACATTATTGGAAAAAATATGTATTTGCTTCTAAAGTCACTGTCAGAAAATATCTCCTTGCACAATGAAGATAAATGTCAATGCAACGTTGTAGTTTCCAGCCACTGTTTTCCTTAGCAGCGTAATGCTGCAGTGGTCAAGAAAATAAAGGACAGAGATTATATGGTCATAGATCCCACCTGAGTGATTTCTGGTTTTCGTTAATACTTGTAGCGGAAAAAGAAACACAGCAAGAGAAATCATGGAAAGAATCATTTTCCCAAGTCTGCTGTAGCAAAAAGCTTTTGAGACTGTTTTCAATAAGATTTTGTTTTATTCCCAATGTCAAAAGCAGTGATAATGCTCCAGGAGAATAAATGTCACATGAACAGAAAATAACTATGACCACATTAACTACATCCTACATGTTAATATTTTATAATGATTACAGAGATATCTCTAAAGTAACAGAAACTTTGCCAGGTATAACAGTTGCCTTTGTTACCCTTGCTTCTAAAAAAGCAACCCAAAGGTACCTTTAGTGCTACAACCCAAAGCAGCAAGAGATGGGTTAGGAAAGGTGCAACTGAGCAATACTGGAAGGGAACTATGGTTGGGCTAAAAGTTTATATTACATGACTTCTAGAGCAGCTAGACAGTTTCCAAACAATTGTATGATGAGATGAGAGCCATCAGCTTAATAGCATCAACAGAGTGGATTAGGTTAGGCCAGTCTGAAAGATAAATTAGATCATACAGAAAGAAATAAACATCGAGCGGCTGTTATGTGCTGGAGTTTTCATACTCCAGTGTTTTTCATGACAAGCATTTTTAAGGAAAGGAAACTGAGGCACAGAGAAGCTAAATACCCCCCTCAAAGCCATACGGCTAGAGATCGGCAAGGCTGAAATTTAAATCTAGTGTTGCCGAGATCTCATTGATGCCTGTATCTCATTTTTTGGGCAGAGTCTGAGAAGTTCATGATACAAAAGAAAGAAGTTAATTTGTACAGGATTTGTTGAAATATTTTGACTTACATTTAGGTAAAGCATATTCTTGGGTATTAACTATTGAGAGAGGCTAATCGGGATTTGAAGGGAAGTAAATGTCGGCAGGTGGTGATAACTCTAGCACACACTGTTCAGGAAAGCATTTGAGCAGTGAGTGTACTGCATAAGAAATGATGGTCTACTGTCTACTAATAAGGTGGTGAAGTTTTAGAATTTTGCATATAAACTGAGAGCACTCATATATTCCAACCCTAGTTAATAAGTTTTATTAATTCCATTCATTGAAAAATGGAATCACTAGTAATAGTAGGTATCCTGATTAAAAAGCAGATAAACTCCTCCAAAATAAAAGTCTATTTAGACTTACCATGTGGCTAAAGGAACACTCAGCCATATTAATCTCCTGATATGTGCAAATAATCCTTGGCTTTTGTTAGTCTGGATTTGATTACCTGTGTACAACCTAATCCTTCTAAATGAGACCCAGACACTGTGATCCTGGAATGAAAGGCATTGCGGTGTCTTTACAGTAGCTGTGTGTGGAGCCAGCCCTTTCCTCTATTTTTAGCACAGAGGTGAGCACGCTTTTATTTAATCAAATGATTCAGGGAGACCCTACAAAGAAAAGATAATGACAGCCTAGAAGGACTGTTTTGTGCTGCAAAGCCTGGAGCATGGAACAATTGCCAGCTCAATCCCAGGCACAAACATGTTCCATCTCTTCCTTTTCCTGCTGAGTTCATTCCCGTGAATTGCACCTGGATGATGAAGACCAACAAGTAGATTTGCTCTGTAGCCACCCACCCTCTCAAGCATGATTGCCTTTACAGAAAACCGTCCAGTGCTTTGTGCAGCCGAGTTTGAAGTGTCTCGTCAAATAATAACACTTCGATCCCTTCCTCCTAGAGGATGATTCACGCACTATAATCCTTAAAGTTTCTTTCCCATTTCCACTGCTTCCCAGTGTCAGGAAGGTATTTATGTTTACTTCAAATGTTTTAACTACCCTCCCTAAACTTAACTGTGGCCAAAGTTCTTAATCCTTTACTATATTTGCTCAAAATATATACTAACAAAAATTCATCATATATGCTGTAATCCTGTTGGTTTCCTAAGTAATCTATCAATTTTCACCAGTAATCTGGTGAAAAAAATAATGAGTTCTGGGTTTGATTTACAGAGGCTTTTTTTCTGAGACTTTTAATTAAAAATTACAATTTTTTCCTTGAGAGTCTTACTTTCATCCCTGAAGACAGAAATAGTAGCTGAACTTTTATTGGGTGTGTATGTCACATTCAGTTGAGTTGTTCAAAATATAAGTACTTCAGCGGAGGATCACACTGTTGTTTTAACCAAGCCAATACCTCTTCTCCTTGGTCTGGAGGGTCTTCCTTCCAACACACTTTTCTTTGACCCTGCCATAAGGCGGGCTCTGACATG
>VMDR010031503.1:0-12017 GCA_007922815.1 Macrotus californicus | reverse complement strand
GGCAGATGGGACAACTGTAATAGCATAATCAATAAAATATGTTTTAAAAAATCATCAAAAAAATAATAAATAAATAAATAAATAAAATAAAAACGGGCAAAGGACTTGAATAAATATTTCCCCAGAGAATACACACAAATAGTCAATAAGCACAGGAAAAGGTGCTTCAGATGACTAATTATCAGGAAAATGCATACCAAAAGCACAATGAGATGCCACTTTACACTGTTTGGTTGGCTGTTTTCAAAAAGCTAGAAACCTATATGATGGCAAAGATATAGAGAAATTTGAATTCTGTGCACTGCTGGTGGGAATGTAGAATGATGCAATCGCCATGGAAAATGATATGCAAGTTCCTCACAAAAATTAAAAATAAGACTAATATATGATCCAGCAATTCCACTTCTGAATAAATACTCAAAAGAATTAGAAGGGACTCAAATAAACATTTGTATATCCATGTTCTTAGCAGCACTATTCACAATTCAAAAGACTAAAGCAACCCAAGTGTTCATCAATTAATGAATGAATAAACAAAATGGGGTACATGAATATGAAGGAATATCACTCGGCCTTGAAAAGGAAGGAAACTCTAGCCCATGCTACAGCATGGCCGAACCTTGAAGGTACTATGTTAACTGAAACAATCCGGGCAGAAAACAGCAGACACGACATGACCCCAGTTATGCGAAGTAGTCCGATTTATAAAGACAAAGAGGAGACTGGTTGTTGCAGGGGCTGAGCGAATTGGCAATGAGGAGCATAACGGCTACGGAACTTCAGTTTTGAAAGATGAAGAAAGTTCTAGAGATACTTGGTGGTGACGGCTGCACTAAAATGTAGACATACTTAATGTCACCAAACTGTAAACTTAAAAATGGTTACAAGGATACATTACATATTGTGTATGTTCTACCACAGTAACAAGGTATTTTTGAACAATTTTTAGAGTGTCCTCCAACATCCCTAATTTAATAGAAAAGGCAGAGTTGCCTGTGGTAATAAAAGCCAGAGACTACTTCTTTAATGAGTGGACAGCTGATTCTACACAACATACACCTTCCTGAAATATTAATTGTAAATTAAGCCTTTGTGAATCATATTTTAAAGAAGTAATTTTCCTTTTTATGTAAAAAAAAAAAAAAGAAGAACCTGCAAAGTAAAAAATGTAGTGGCCCAAATTCTCACCTTTTGGTCTCCATGACAAATGTGTTCTTTTGCAAAGGAGATTTCCAAACTGAAAAACATCAACTTGCAAAAGGTATGGACCACAGGTCGGCCAACATTTTATGTGAAGTGTCAGTGAATAAGTATTTCAGTTTTTTGCTAACCCCGTGTTCTCTGTCTCCACTCCTCAACCCTGCTGAGGAGCAAGGAATCGGACACAAAAGTTACACAGACTCACAGTGGTAGCTGTGTTCCACTCAAACTTCCTGCGCAAACACGGGGGGTGAGCAGGGTTGGGTCATAGTCTGCTGACCACATAAGGTCTCTGATTCATTCTAGAAGAGTCTGATAAAAAAATAATAATAATAAATAAATAAAACAGCCCCAAACAAACAAAAACCCCACTCCAGGGAAGTGATAAGTGAGCGGAGTCAGGAAGGACAAGAAAAGAAGGAAGAGTCTTCCAGGCCATGGTGGTGCAGGGGTGAAGCTGGGTGAAGATGAAGAGGACATGGGGCAGAGAGGAGGTTCCCAGGAGCTCACCGATCCCCGGGGGGTTGATGTGCGCCGTGCTCCCAGAGCTTAGGCCAGCAGGCGCCGGGAGAGCTTGAGGAGACGCAGTGGGAATATTTAAAGAGCGTATTGCGAGGGCCTTTCAACTGATGGGAGACCAGAGGGTTATAAAGGCTGAGGGGAGGCAGGGGAAGTAAAGCTGGGCAAGCTGCTTTGAATTAAAACTTTGAAAGAACTTTTGAATTTTAAACAAAGGCAGTAAGCAGTTTTGACAAACCGATGTCCAGTGAATCACCTTACTGTGTGGAGAAAAGCATGCCCCCCATTCAATATTGATCTGTGGAAGGGAAACACAATTCTTAATTCAAACCATTTCCAGTTTTGCTTGGAGGCCAACTAGCAGCATCGAATACATTTCATTTTAATATTCTAGTATCCAGAGTGTGTATATCTGTCCGACTAGAACATGTGGCAGTAGATGAAATAAGTACTTCTGCAGAACACGCAGGGAGAGGCATTTTGGTGACTTATTTTAACCTCTAATTCACTTTTGGTCAACTCTCAGCAATGCCACTGCCCCAACCTGACAGGTCAGTCACCTGAAGCAAAGGGCAAGATAGCAAGGCATCACCTAAGAATTCTCCTCCAAGCTGGGCATGGGGAAGGGGAAGTGGGGAATGAAGAGGCACCTGGACCAGCTATTTCTGCCACCTCAGACCAGATGAACACTTTCCCAGTGTGGACAGAGACAAAATGTCCCTTACTTGCCTGGGATATTCAGTCACCCTTTGGCAAGACTTCAAGAAGTTTTTGCTGTGATTAACTATAAATGGGGCATGAGATTTCACTCTGAAGCTGCGAGGTTTTCATGGTAGGCTCAGAGGGTCTCTGTTTGGACTCAGGAAATGGGTCATCAAAGTTACCGTCAGGAGATCCAGAACAGGGCTGCATTTTTGGTCTTAAATGACTTCTTCGCCCTCCATAATATTACTTTTAATGCATACAAACAAACAAAAAAAACCCACATATATATGATAAGAGGACCCAATAAATATCTATTTGCTGTAAGTTGAGACACATACTTCTTTGAGAGTTGGTCAATTAGAGTGTATGCCCTTGGTCAGAAAACATTTCATGCATGTTGGTTCCTTCTGGGTGCTGCTATGCTATAATCACTCTCTGAAAAGACATGTTCATTTTGAAGGAAGCTCCGATACAGAACACATGCCCCGCTCACAGAGTTTACAGACCATTCGCCACGTGGTGAAGGATCAGCAAGGAGAGGGCCTGGCCGTAACTGGCTGGTGGCCACCCAAAAGGCCCTGCAGCAGAGGGCATGTGTGGGAAGGTGCCAAAAAACTGCCCCAACTTTTGCCTACATGATTCACCTAAGCCTTGAAAAAGCTGGGACGTAGTTATCATTTCAGCCTTCTTATAAATGAAGGAATTAAAGCCCAGAGGGTTACATCATATTTCAATTTGGGTCCTGCAAGAATCAAGAGCTGAGACAGGTTTAGAAGTGCAAGAGGTTTACTGGGGAAATACCTGTGAAAAATAAAAATAAGGGAGCCAGAGAATCTCCCAACCATGATGCAGAGTGGACACTGTGGCAGGAGAGATAGAAGGATGGAGAAGGAAGAGCTCAGACTATACACAGTTTGTCCCAAAGTGAGCCTGCTCTTTGGGAGATTCTTGGGTCAAGCAGGGATGGGGTGGCGCCATCATCCCTGTGATGTAGAGTTAGTTAGAGGCTGGAAGTAGCCCAAGGGAGCATGGCTTCTGCACCACCATGCTGCTGGATCCAAAGGTGCGGTGCATGGAGGCTGCCCACCAACGGCATGCCCTGCACCAGGTTCTCCTGGAGAAGATCTGAGTGGACAGCCACTCGATGTCTGCATGAGGTCACAGAGACCACAAGAAGTACAATTAGGATTTGACTGAGGGCCGCCTGATCCTTCAATCCATCAGCATTACACTTTGGTGTGAAACCTTCCTTTGAAAGGGCAAAGAAGTAAAAAAGAAAAGAAAAGGAATATTTTGACACCACATTTGCTATGTGTCAGGGATTGTCAAACTTCTTCTCTGAAGGACCAGATAAGGAACACTTCAGGGGCGGTGGGGATACAGGCTCTCCATCACAGCTACTCATCTTGGCTGCTGTAGGGAGAAAACGAATGGGAGTGGCTATGTTCCCATAAAACTTTATTGACAAAAACAGGCACCAACCAGGTCAGATGTGGCCCAAGGGCCATAGTCTGTCGATCTCTGCTTTATTACAAGAAACAGAGGTCGAATCAAAGAGAAAACAAAAGGGCAGTAAGCTGTAGGAGACTGAGACGTGAATGCCCATGACCAGTCACACTGGCTCGTTTCCTTCACGAAAACGTCAGCCATGTGGCCTGGTGAACAGTCTCTCTGCCCATCCAAGAGGAGACTCAGATACACTCCTAAGTGAGGACAAAATAGAAAACAGCTCCTCCACATTCCCGACACTTTCTTTCCCGAGGCCAGAAAAAGAGTGACGCAGTGATACAGCTTTGGCTGAGCACGTGCCCAGAAGTGACATTAAGGGGAAAATGCTAAGCAGGAAATAAGAGGGCGCCTCTATTAAACTATTCACAGAGGACTAGGAAGATTCTGTCTGAACCTGGCATTACAGATGTCCTTTCATTCAACTAGTAATGAAGCTCCACTTTAACCTTGACCCTGCGCTGATACTAGAGATGCAATGAAGACTAAACCATGGAGCCCACCCATGATGAGGTCACTGTTCCCTGGGGTGGCAGGCAATACTGAACAACAGGAGCTGTGGTCTAGGAAGGCACTTAACATGGACTTGTGCCTTGGACAGCCATGTGCTGGGTGGCCCCTCTTCCCTCTGGGACAGGAAAGCAGATCTAATCTTCACCTTGCCTGCCTGACAAGAATCCCCTGGGGCACATGGGGAAGGTGGGCAGTCTGAAAGCATGTGACCTGCTTTGGCGGAAAGTTGCCCTAGCCGGACAGAGAACCTGGCTTGACAGGACACGTGCTGCCTTCCCAGGGAAGGCAGGGCTCTGCAGGCCAGGAGGGAGCTGAAGAGCTGCAGCCCGTGGAGAACTTCCTTCGGGTGGCAGCCACTCCGCCTGGCCGGGCTCAGGCTCATGGGGAGGGAAGCTCATCCTCAGTTCAGACCACACCCAAGTCGCCTTGTGCACAAACAAGAAAATATGTCCTTATAACTGCCAGCCGCCTAATTCCACATACGCTTAAGTAAACCAGAGGGAAAACTATACATGCAATGAAATTTCATTTTTAAAACATGATTGGATAACTTGATGTGTACACCCAGCCGCAAATCAGAGAAATAAGAGACACACGCAAAAGGAAAAATCGATTTTTTTTTCTAAAAAATGTGGCCAACTCTAAACAAAGGTGCCACAAAAATACCTACTTGACTCCTAACTCCATGCAATATTTTTGCTGTGCAGACCCGATTATAGTGCATCTACGTGCCAGTATTGTGAAAAACACTGGTGGAGATGATAAGTCACATGCGTGTTTCCTGAATTTTCTGTCTAGAAAGACTATCTGGACCACTAACCACATTAAACAACAACAGACCAACAACTACTCAATCCTTGGTCCTATATGAACTCAGTCTCAATTCCTAGTCTAGAAAAATTTTGAGTTACAAATTATTCTCACCAAGATGTATTCACTTGTCTTTAAAGAACATACACTTCCTCGCTTCACACTTTACCCCAAGTTCAAGCCAGCCCTTGACATTCTGAGATAGAAAGAGACTCAAATGCACAAGTAGTGTGAGCAGGGATTTCAAAGTTCTGGAAGTGGAAGAGAAGAAACTGTGCTGGATTGTACCAAGTGAGAAACATAGCTGCATCTTCACGACACCGGGGCTCCTCGGCGGATTATGGCGCCCCTGGCTCAGATCAATGCTGGGCTGCTGCAGACTGGTATACTTCAGCTGGTGCCCTCAAGTCAGAAAAATGAACAGGACACATCTCTCATGGAGTTCTTGGCAGATCACTTGATTACATTCCCTGATATGCAGCAGATGCCTATAACCCACATGGCAAACACATCTAGTCAGTCAGTAGTTCACCATAACATAACACTGGAACTAACATAAGGACCCATGCATAATATTAATAGAAACACAAAGAATTATAAAAGGCATAACTCCAGAGTTTATTGCTGCCCAATCTGTTTCAATTTTGTGGTAGCACAGATTCCCCTGACCAAATCAATGTGTATTTATTGTGAGATTCTCTCTTACTCTTTGGCACAGGGAACCAGTGGAATATTCCATGTGAGCTTGATTTAGAATAGATACAGAAGCAGACAGACCCTGTGGCTTTGGACATTAATAAGAAGCGAAATGATTTATGTCATTCCTGTTTACATGTGATTCATTTTCTGTGTCAGACTACAGCATTTCTTCAAGTAGAAAGGCTTCTTGGGTTACATCGCCCATCGCTTCTTCCCTGCCAACTCTACCTTCTTCTTCCCTACTGTTTTCCTCTCCTTCACAGCCTGCCTGTCTCACATGAACACAGTTCACTGGAAAACGAACAAAAGCTCTATGAGTGAGACCCACTGTTACAAATGGAAACATCCATCTTCATCCTTACCAGTGATTCCAAAACTTGCTCATGAGTAATTTATGGAAAAGGCACAAGAAAGAAGCCAGATGGGGTGGCGCAGAGAAATCCTCCTTAGAGCCCCATTACCCCAGTGGCTGCACTGTAACGGGTCAAGGAAGGTGCTGCAAGGCAACGTCCTGGCCAATTTTTAAGCCTCTGCATTTGTTCTGTAACTAGCAAGGGATCGCCACGTGACGTTTCGATTACACAGAACATTCTTCTCTTTGGTGTCCCTCAGACTGTGAGAATAATGCTTCTGTTGGCAATCAAGAAGCATTTGGGAGGCATCCAAGCAGTGGCTTTTAGGAGAAGATATTTCATTCCTCTGTTTGTATATTCTAGTTTATTTCAAACACTTTTCAGATCAAAAGTGATGTCCTTTGATGAAAACAAAATGCACAGAGTAAAATCTAAAAATCAGGTGAACTGGCTGATTATAATCTTTAGTCAAAAAAATATTTGGATCACATTTTGTCAAATTTCTTAATGGCTTAAAATATCATGTAATACCACATTTGGTAAGAAGCTTAATAAACATGAATTAGCTCAAACCTTACAATATATTCATTTGAATTTTATGGTTTGTTTTAGTACCATAAAACATGTGCAGAAATGACATATATAAGAGTCCTAAATGACACTAAGTGACCTGTCATTGATCAAAAAAAAAAGAAAAAAGGAAACCCATCAGACAGAAATATGTATTGCTCTTCCAGAGAATAGATAACATTTTGATTTAACTATTGTGACTGTTTCAACACCAAGAGATGAGGAAAAAGGCCATGCAGTAACTCTCTAACCCACACACTACTGGTTGTACCTCATGTCCAAGGGAGATTCTACTTATTTTAGATTGTCTACTGGGCTGTCCAACCTTTTGGTGTCTCTGGGCCACACTGGAAGAAGAAAAGTTGCCTTGGGCCACATATTAAATATACAAACACTAACGAAAACTGATGAGCAAAAAAAAAAAAAGGTTTTAAGTAAATTTACAATATTGTGTTGGGCCACATTCACGGGCTGTGGGTTGGACACCCCTGGTGGCCATAATAGCTGGCTGTCAACTTGAATGGTGAGCTTGCTCTTCCCCGTAATTCTCTGAGGATGTCAAGGTCAGGGAGGCTTTAAGTTGGTAGCCCACTGGAGATCTGTTGGGAGATTTTAAACACTCTACCACCAAAGTGGAACTAACTCATTTTGAAAAGAAAGCAGGAAAAGCTCTTTGATTTCACTCTATGCCTAGAGAACCCACCTTTCCTAGAACAAAGAGGGATACACAACTGTCATCAAATTTCCAGACCCAGGAATCCCTTGAAGCGAAACTAGCAGGTTCAGCCTAGGGATGAGGTAGAAAGGTTAAACTCCTGGGCTGCCTCTTGCTGTTCCTCCAGTCCCTGAGTCTATGTCCCAAGGCCACTCAAAACATTGTTCAAGAGCCTGCAAGTAGGTAAGTTTCCAGTCTAGTGCATCTCAAAAGGGTTGGCCTATCCTTGAGGAATTTGGAGACAATATGCGATGACAACATAGCTCATTTTAAAAAGTTGTGTTCCACTGTTAGAGCATGACTCCTGATTTGGGATGCTGGAAATAACTTCACACTACGTTCTGTTAAGAATCACTTAGGAAAGTGTTTGTGGTAGACCAGTAGGACAAGGGTAGAAAAGAGCAGAGTTCCCACATTCTGTTTTAGTTTAATTTCTTTTTTCCTTTTCAAGATTTACAAAGAAAGAAAGAAGGATAAAATTGTTCACAGGAACAAGAGGGTAAAAAAACAAAGACAGAGTTAAGAAGTAATTGTACACTATAATTTGCTAACAAAGAATTTTGTAGGTTGCCAACCTGTGTAAATTATATGCAGTTGGGAAAAGACCTCCAAGCAGAGGGAAATATAATCACTTCATCTATTTTTTTTCTCAGTCGGTGATTCTAACACTAACTCTATTGTATGATTGAAATGCACAAAAATACATTAGTTTCACAGATAGCCTTTGAAGCAGACTGTTGTAGACCCTGGTTAACTCGAACACAAACCATCACCTGTGTGGTTGGAGCCCCCTAGTGGCCAGGTGGACTCCAGGCACTGGAATGATTTCATCTCCCATTCCCACTGGGCAACAATGGTGGAGGTAGCAGAAACCTCCTGGATACACTTGGATAGGTCAAATGTAAACTGGGAACTGGGAAGCCTACTTCCTCCGCTATTTAGCATGTTTATTCTCCCAAGCGTTATACCCTTGCACTGTCTCTAGCGAAGCTCTGAGTAGGACCACTGAAGAGTAGCTATTGGATTATTGGGCAGAAGAAAGGGTTCGGCACTAAGAGAAAGCAGACCTGTATTCTAGCACAGCTCTTCCACAAACCCAGCTGTGCGGAGGGCTGGTGGTCCCTTTGTCATAATCAATGTATTTCCTTGTAATTCAAAGAGAAACCTGAGATTTCCTCAAAAGTTTTCTGGAGTTATTTAGAAATTTGGCCTCAAAAATATTTTTGGACATACAACCAGAGTTCTCCTGGTGGTTCTTTTTCCCATGCCTGGTTGTTTCTTTTTCTTTTTGTTTTTTTTTTTTTTAATTAACTTCCACCTAAACCAGGCCTTTAAGACTTGGAGCCACTTGGGACTGTCTCTCAGGCCTCCTCTCTCTGACTTTGTAAAATCTTAAGAAATCCCAAGTATATCCATTGCTTCAAGTACCATCTACATATGGAAAGCATTAATTTAAAAATTGTACCCGGAGTTCCAGACCTGCCTCCTTGGCCCCTCCTTTGAGATGTCTCACAAGAACTTCAAGCTCAGTAACATGAACAAAAGTGAACTTGACCCAAACCTGCTTCCTCTCCAGTGTTTCCAACCTGCAAACGTGACCACCCTTTTTGAATTCTCCTCTCTTCTTGGAAAACATGAATCACCAAATAAATGTTATCACTTCAATCTCTTTCAAATCCACCCCCCCACACCCTTTCTCTATTTTAACCATCATGAGTAGCCTGCTCCAAGCCACACAAACTAAAGCAATCACTTTCTAACGAAAATTCCTATGTCCACTCCCTCCAATTCATTGTCTTAAAACACATTTCTGATCATATCATCCCTCTGCCTGAAAACTTCTGACAGTTTTTATGATAAATTTACAAATTCATATTGTGGCTTCTAAACCCTGTGTAATCTGGACACTGCTTATCTCTCCGGTCTCTCTTCCTACTCTCCCCCTCGGGCTCCTCCATCCAAATACAACAGCTTTTCACATTCCTTCCAACTTTGGGGCCTTCCCTCAGCTATGCCTGTCTGACATGCTTTCTGCCTGCACTTAGCTAGCTAATTATTAATACTAATCTAGCACTGTAAAATGTGTCCTTTTGTTGAAATATTATGTGCCTATGTCCTTTAGCTGGTCCACAATTAAAAAAAAGAAATTAAACACAGACTTGAGCACATAAAGGAAGTTGTCTCCCCTCACCTCTAACTGCAATGTTTACACAGATGGGGTGCTCCGAAAGGTCTTGCTTGGAGTTGATAAAGAAACAAAAAATTAAACAAAGACATTTGATGAGCTGATTAATCAAGCTGAAACCAGGTCCCTCAAAGAGGAAATCTATCTCATTTTTGCTCTATGGTCCATGTGGCCAGCTTCAGTTTTCTGTAATTTCCTTTCATCCAACAGAAAGAGTTAATGACTCTGCTGAGGTCAAATTGTTCTTACTAAGTTGTCTTAAACACCTTAATTGTTACTTTAACATCTGAGTTTGAAAAAGATTCTTAGATGCTTGGAGTCCTGATTCGCTGGAAGGGGGGTTGGGAAGTACATCAATGGTTCACATTCATTTTCAATGATATTTCCACACGTGGTTTTCATTTTTTTCTTCTTCCAACTACATGACGAACCTGAGAAAGTTTGAGTTGGGAGAGAATGACTTACTCTGCTTCCTTCCCAGCAGCATTTGGTGTTCATAATTGGAAAGTGTGCTTGGCTGGGCTCTAATTCACACAGAGGGGAGGCTTGTGACTTCCATATTTTCCACCCATCAACCTCAGCCTAAACATTACTTCCTCGTGGTAGGCTTCCCGGATACCATTAGACTAAGTCAGGTGTTATTATTATGGACACAGAAAATGTTGTACCTCCTCTGCTAGTCACCATCATTAATTTCTGTCTTTCAGATTATGAGCTTCCCATCATGTTTACCTTCTTTATTTGTTCATACCCCACGGAGAACACAGTACTCTGTCCATAGCAAGCATTCACAAAATATTGAATGAAAAAAAGTGCAACGTTTCCTCAGATGGACAAGTGTTCTCCTGACAAGACCATGCAATTAGAGAAGAAAATTATTTTAAGAATGCAATGTTTCTCACAAATCCCAAAGGCAGGGAGTACAGTTGAGGCTGAGAAAGGACTGAAAAAGCACTATAAATGCCACCAGGCGTCAAAGCAAACCCTTTCTTAGATTTTCTGTCTTAGCCTCTGATTTTGCTTTGTTTCTCCCCATACTCCTGCTTTACCCATATTTCTCCGTAGATGTATTCCTTTTGCTCTCCAAGCCTATGGTACAGGTCTTATAACTCTGGAGTTTATGTGTTCTCAGTCCAAAGGACTAGTAGAATCTAATACTACACATCTCATTTCCAGGCCCTAAGGGGAGTGTGTCTGTATTCAGGACTAGTGGGATTCCTATTCCCATCAGCTACGACTGGAAACACAGTCTCATGGAGTCGATGTGGTTTCTAGGGTCCACATGTATATGTGTGGGTTGTGGGGGAGGCATCCAACATGAAAAATACCCCCAAAATTGTCTACTACACCACTGGTTTTGCTGGAAGGCTTCTAGAACATCAGATCATAAATGACAGTATCAATGTAAATTAAAAACTGTAGCATGTTATTGACCCCCTTCAGATGCTAATCACCCTTACGGGACATATAGATTTCATAGAGACAAATGGACAAACATTTCTTTTCTATCAAATAAGGAATGTGTTCATTATTACTCGCTATTACTCTTTTTGTCAAAACATCTCTAGTTTTTTATCATTTTCCCTCAACTTGTTATGTGGCTTATAATATCTTAATGGTATTATGTACTAATATCTCCAGCTAAACAATTCCTGCAAAATACTGTTAACTCTTTTAAGCCATGCAGAAATTAATTCATATTTTTAATACAATTTCTCAACATGCCTTCCTGTGGTCAGATTGTAGGTGATTTTTGGAGGGGGCACCTTCCAAGAGTTTATGCAGCAGACGTTAAGATTTTGGTTCTAACTCCCCTCACCCATGAGGTGGGTGAGCTGGTTTTCCTCCACCTCGTCCCACTGTCCTTGGGTGCAAGATTCATGCTTACCCTACTTCTCGTGACTTCTCTTGAAATTATCCAGGAGAAAAAATTTCTCTATATTTTGCCAATTATTTTTTCATTCCCACTGCATCTTCATTCAGATATGTGGATGATATGCAAAGGTGAGCACTCAAGTCACTATTAACACGCGCTTACCAAACTTTTCAATTTTGCTTGAAAGAATATGAAGTCCCTCATTTGATGCATCTCTTTTCTAGCTTCAAAGACTCAGTTGTACTTGCTAAAGTCATGTAAAAATAAAATAATTTGGGCACAAATTTTCCAAGAAATTGTTTATCTTCAATCCATAATAAAGCTTAGAACAAATGACCTGAATAAACTTGGCAACCGAATTGCTCA
>VMDR010031502.1:0-12021 GCA_007922815.1 Macrotus californicus | reverse complement strand
AAACTTACTTTCACTTTTCTCATAATAAATTTGGAGATGTTTCTGGTAAATTTCTGGTAAAATGCACTTCAGTTACCTATTAATAGGGTCTGCATATCATGATGGCAAGTGTAAATATTTGTCATTGTCATAATCACAAAAGGAGGTTTTACACTTACCTGAATGACCTTAGAACAGATTGAGAGTAAAAAATATTGCAGGGATCTCATATTAAAATTTGGTTATAAAATGTTCATTTTACTCTTATATAAAAACATTGCATTTCAGTCGAGTTATAATCTTATTGAGAGATCCTACAGTTATGGTGTGTTTTCCTCTACCACCTGTCCCATTTCATTTCTTTGCTCCCCCTCAAAATGACACTTCTGAAAAGAATTCTATGCACACATAGTCTTAATTTTCTCATCTAACTTTTCCTCCCCACCTGCCCCCCAAGGGCTTCCAGCCATTCTACTTTACTTATATGACTCTAGAGGTGGCCAAGACCACTGCACTTAGTAACTCTTAATCCTGGAACACCTCAGAGATATCCGCATGAGTCTCCCTCATTTTTTCTATCATGCCTTGTTGGTATAAGGGCTACTCGATCATTACATTAACATTTTATCTCCTCCTTGCATTGTCTATCAGCTTTCCCTGAATTATTTTATTTCAAAAACTTATAACCACATAGCATATTTTATAATTTACCCAACTTATTTATCTGTCACACCAAACGTTATGATTTATTCTCAACTCTATCATCTCCTATAATAGTTTCTTGCAACAAGAAATCAATAAACTTCAGGCTTGCCAAATTCTCTTTAGATCCTTATATCTTTAACCTCTCAACAGCATCAATATGGTTTACAGTGTCTCCTTCAAGAAGCACTTCGTGGTGCCCTATCATTCCACACTCTAGATTTCCTTCTGTTCCATTAGCCTGTCATTTTTAATGTAATTTACTAGCTCCTTTTCTCATTGTAAAATATTTGGGTCCAGTCTCCTGAGGTAGTCATGGGCTGTCTTCTTTAATGAGTATGCATTCAACCCAAGTGATCTCACCAAGTTGCCAGAAATTAAATATCCCCAATAGTCCACTGACTCCGAAGTCTATATAACTAGACAATCTTAATTTTTCCTTGAGCTTCAGACTTCTGTAAAATTCTGATGTTAACTATACTCTTGTATGTTAAAATTATTTTTCTACATCCTGGCTTGTACAAACACAAATTTAAAAAATGAGAAAGGCATTAAAATTATTTATCTTTTAAGGTTCAAGTTCAGAACAAGACAATTAAATAGGTGTCATTTATAATTACACACAAGGGCTTTAAAGGGGACAAGTAGCCTTCTTAGGGTAGCAGAGTTTATGACTTAAGCAGTTGTCCCTCTACCCTCATCTCTCTGTGGGACAGGCAAGGCATTAGGTATTATTACTCCCTGAGCTGCAGGCCCTGAGAGAAATGCTCCTGTAGTTTGCATACCAAATTTCATTCAAAGATTGACAAAACGTATGAGACCTTATGAGAAGGTGGCATAAGGAAGAGTGATTGTTGGGTATAGGGGGTATGATATAAAGGCAAGAGAGCACAGAAAAGGACCAGTGAGGTCTCCAAGGTTCAATCAGAACATTGTCCTAGGAGAGTTTTCACAGACATTTAAGAAGAAAATATCTCTAAATGTTGTAAGTTTCATACCTTTTGTAGGGCATCAGAAACTATGCCCCCACCCCTGCTCTGATGATCTGTCATTTCTTAAATCCAGGACAAAACGAACAAACAAAACCAAACAGTGTCTGACAGCACACAACGCCTATACCAAGAATACCCAGGCCATGCAGGAAATCAATGTAGAACACCCAAGTAGGATGAACAGCTGCATGGGCATCACACACTACTGAAAACCACTATCAGAAAGAAAATTCTTTTTTTTTTTTGTATTTTTGTCATCACCATTTGGTGCCCTTATACTCTCCTCCCCGACACGATCACCCAACTGTTGTCCATGCTTCTGAATTCTTTCATCCTTTTTGTCCCATCCCTTCATCCTCCTAACCCCTCCTTAGCTACCATCCTGCTGTCTATTCATGAGTCTGCCTCTATTTTGCTTGTTAGTTCAGTTTGTTCATTAGATTCCATAAACAAGTGAAATCATATGCTATTTGTCTTTCTTTGACTGCCTTGTTTCACTTAGCATATTGTTCTCCAGGTCCCTTTTGCACTGTTGGCAGAAATGCGTGTTGGTGCAGCCATTGTGGAAAGCAGTATAGAGATACCTCATAAAATTAGAAAATGGATCTGCCTTTTGACCCGGTGATCCCACTGCTGGGAATATATCCAAAGGAGCCCAAAACATTAATTCGAAAGAACATAAGCTCTGCTATGTTCATTGCAGTGTTACTTGCCTTTGCCAAGGTACAGAAACAGCCCAAGTGTCCATCAGTAGATGGGTGGATAAAACAACTATAGGACATTTATACAATGGAATAGAACTCAGATGTAAAGATGAAGAAAATTCTTGATGACAGCAGAAACTGATGCAGAATGCAGAATATCATGGAGCAGTACACCAAAACAGAGATTAAAGCCAGTTTCTTATTGTCTATGTCAAAATGTCACCTGTTTTTCAATGCTACCCAATATATCCAAATGATCTACTCAGTATTTACACTTGTGTTTCAAGTAGGTGTCTCAAATTCATTATGTCTAAATCAAAACTTTTGATGTATACTCCACAAGTCTGTTCTTCCTTTATACCTCAATTAAATGGCACCATCACACAAAAGTTGCTCAAACATTTAAGTCATCTTTAAATACTGTATTCTTCTCATTCCCAGCAGCCCAGTTCATTTGCAAATCTCCTTCTGCCTCTAAAATGCATCCATAATGCATTAATTTTAATTTATCACTTTTCCTTTCATACTAGCCATGTCTCCACAGTCTCATCTAGACCCTGCAATGGTCTTTTCATCTGAGTCTACTGCGCACTCCTAAAAACTGCTCTGTACCCAGTAGCTGGTGCATTACTTTACCAACCTACACGTCACTAGAATGCTTAACTACTCATTAAAATTGGAGTTATTTTTCTCTTTTTATTGAATTTATTGAAGTGACACTAATGAACAAAATTACACAAGTTCTGAGTGAACAGTTCTACAACTTACCCTGTGCACACTGTACTGTGTTCACTAACCCTAGTCAAGTCTGTCCATCTCCCTTCATCCTCCTCCACCGCCCTTCACCCCTTTCTCTCTGGTAATCGCCACACTGTTGTCTCTGTCCATAAGTAGAAAAAAACTCTTCTAAAAATTTTTTTCTCTTCTTTTCTTTCTTCTTCTTGCTTTTCTTTCTTTTTTTTCCCTCAATCCCTCTACCACCCACTGCTCAGCCGGCCCCCCAGCCTCCTCCCTACCAACAGCTGTCAGCTTGTAATTAAATTTAGACTCTTTACCCAGGCCTTACAAAGCCTGGAAGTTCTGGTCTTTGTCTACTTTCCTTCCTCATCTCACACAAAGTCATCTTTACCTTTACTACAAAGATGACACATGACATTTATTTTTCCTTAATTGTTGGAAACTCTGCCACCACATGCTTTTGCACTGAATTTTCTAACCTTGAAATGCCATTTCTGCACATGGTCCTGTGGTGAGCTAATCACATCTTTTCTTATTCAAAGTTTTTTTTATTGTCTCATTGAAAATAGGTCTTCCCTATTTTAATATAAATATTTTCAGTTTTTGAAACTTTATTTCTTAATTTAATGATTTCAGAAACAACATATTTAGAATATCATAACTATGCCAGCAGAGATCGTGTATGTCTTGGTCACCAATCCATCTTAGGCCTGCAGGATAGCACAGAGTCTGGTTTCAGCAAATTTCTAAAAACTGGATTGAATAAAACCTTTAACATTGATTCCTATTTAAAAAAAAGAAAATTTAGCTCTTGTGTTTAAGTAAAAAAATAAATAAATAAGTGTCTCCATCAGACATTCTAAGACAGTAATGTAAGGTCCTTTATAATCTAAAAATTATCAGAATATGAATTTAGAACACATAGTTATTACCAAATAAATAACTATGACAATATTTACAGTTATTTGATAAATGAAATAACTTATAAGTTGGTTCTTTATTTGATAAATGAAGTTATTAATGAATAATTTTGTTAGAAAGAGTCACAAGAAATGGTGAAAGTGGACATCCTTGTTTTGTTCCTGATCTTAGGGGAAAAGCTTTTAGTTTTTGCCCCTTGAGTATGATGTTGGCTGTAGGTCTCTCATATATGGCCTTTATTATGTTGAGGAATGCTCCCTCTATTCCCATTTTGCTCAGTGTTTTTATCATAAATGGGTGCTGTACTTCACCAAATGCTTTTTCAGCATCTATTGATATGATCCTGCGATTTTTTCTTTCATTTTGTTTATGTGATGTATTATGTTTATTGATTTGTGAATATTGTTATCGTCATTGCATCACAGGGATGAATCCCACTTGATCACAGTGTATGATCTTTTTAATTTATGGCTGGATCCGGTTAGCAAATATTTTGTTAAGGATTTCAGCATATGTGTTCATCAGTGATATTGGCCTGTAATTTTCTTTCTTTGTTGTGTCTTTACATGGTTTTAGAATTAGAAAAACCCTGACCTCATAAAAAGAGTTGGAGAGTGTTCCTTCTTCTTGAACTTTTTGGAATAGTTGAGCAGGCTAGGAGTTAGCTCTTACCTAAAAGTTTGGTAAAATTTGCCTGTGAAGCCATCCAGCCCGGGGCTTTTTTGTGCCAGGAGATTTTTTTATTACTGCTTCAATTCTACTAGCTGTTAGAGGTCTATTCAGGCTTTCAGCTGTTCTTGATTCAGTTTTGGACTATCATATGTTTCTAGAAATTTGTCCATTCACCCAGGTTGTCCAATTTCTTGGCATATAGTCATCTGTAGTAGTTTCTGACAATCATTTGGACTTCTTTGGCATCATTTGTAATTTCTCCTCTTTTGTTTCTGATTTTATTTATTTGGGTCCTCTCTCTTTTTTTCTTGATGACTCTGGTTACAGGCTTGTTGATTTTGTTTATCTTTTCAAAGAACCAGCTCCTGGATTTATTGAACCTTTGAATTGTTCTTTTAGACTCTATGTCATTTAATTCTGTTCTGATCTTGGTTATTTCCTTCCTTCTACTCACTCTGGGTTTTGTTGTTGTTGTCCTTTAGTGCTTGTAGATGTAGAGTTAGGTTGTTTCTATCATTTGAAATATTTCTATCTTTTTTTAGGTAGGTCTATATTCTCCAAGGAGGAGAGAGGGCACATAAACATAGGAAGGAATGGCTCAACATCACTAGCCATCAAAGAGAGATGCAAATTAAAACCATAATGAGGTATCACCTCACTCCTGTCAGAATGGCTATCATTAACAAATCAACAAACAAGTGTTGGCGAGGATGTGGGGAAAAGGGAACCCTAGTGCACTGTTGGTGGGATTGTAGACTGGTGTAGCCACCGTTGAAAACGGTGTGGAATTTCCTAAAAAAACTAAAGATGGAACTGTCTTTTGATCCAGTGACCCCACTGCTAGGTTTATATCCTCAGAACCCTGAAACACCAACTCAAAAGAACCTATGCACCCCAATGTTCATAGCAGCACAATTCACAATAGCCAAGTGCTGGAAACAGCCTAAGTACCCATCAGCAAATGAATGTATCAAAAATCTGTGGTACAGTTACACAATGGAATACTACAGAGCAGAAAGAAGGAAGGAACTCCTACCTTTTGTGACAGCATGGATGGAACTGGAGAATATTATGCTAAGTGAAATAAGCCAGACAGTGAAAGACAAATACTATAAGACCTTACCTATAAGAGGAAACTAATGAACAAAATAAACTAATGAACATAATAGAATCACAGGCATGGAAACATGGGATAGGCTGACAGTAACCAGAGGGGAGAGGTGGGGTAATGCTGGGAAAAAGGGGAAAGGACTAATTAAGGAACATGTATGAATGACCCATGGACATGGGTGACAGTGTGGGAACTATGGGAGCGGGGTGTGGGATGGGTGGAGGAGGGCAAAGGAAGAAAAATTGGGACAATGGTAATAGAATAACGTTAAAAATGACTGAAAAATAATGTTTGACTCTGTTTTGTTTGTTGATAAATTCTAAAAGTGTCTTCTGGTTAAGATGTTAAAAAGAATCTGAAATTGTCATTGTATAGAAGATGCAGATATAATTTGCTATCTACCCTGAGTTTCAGAACCATGAGTCACTTTTGAAACATCAATTATGCTAAAGAAAGTTTTACCTGTTGGGAGCAAACAAGAAAGGGAGATGGAGATTTATTTAGATATGGACTGGCACCTTTGCTACTGGGTTTTCATTGGAAACATTTGGGTTGGAAAAATAGGACCTGGGAATTTTATGTTAAAATAGCAGAGGAAAGCAGAAGGCATTTCTAGGTAGCTCAGCAGCACATGAGTCAAGTGTAATACTTTTTTTATTTTAATACGATACACAAGTTAATTAAAAGCAATTAACCTAGCAATAGGCTGTGAGGACTGCAGGGCCTTGTCTTCATGCCAAGGTTTATGTGGCACTCTGAGACCTGAAGAGCCTTGGAACGGGACACCATAAACTTGACAGATGGGTGACAAATCACAATTAACTATAAAAATGAAAATAGTAATACCTCTCACTTCTATGTGGGCTTATTTAAAATGTTTGTGTAGGGAATACAGTCAATAATATTGTTAT
This sequence comes from Macrotus californicus, assembly GCA_007922815.1. Classification (NCBI taxonomy): domain Eukaryota; kingdom Metazoa; phylum Chordata; class Mammalia; order Chiroptera; family Phyllostomidae; genus Macrotus; species Macrotus californicus. The sequence continues at coordinate 5,291 of VMDR010031502.1, read as the reverse complement.
AACTATGTGTGGTGCCAGATGGGCACCAGACTTATCTAGGTGATCATGTCATAAGGTATGTAAACATCTAATTGCTATGTTGTATACCTGAAACTAATATGATATTGTATCATAACCATGATTAATTTTTAAAATAAACCAAAATGTTTAAAACATTAAAATTTTTGCTTATAAGCTATGGTATTCACAAATTTCAGAAGAGGTTCTATATATTATAAAGAAATATCACTTATTTTCAATAAAAACACAGTTATGGAAGAAAGGGGGCCTGTATCGGAAGATACTGCAGAATTATGCAGTGGGCGTCCTGTCGCACACCTTCTCGTCTTCTCTGCCAGGAGGCCAAAACTCTGTTTATTTACATAAACTTTTTTTCTTTTCCAGAAGTAATTCAAATGTTTGTTTCATGTGAATAAAGTTTTCCTTCATTTGAATTAGTGTGGACTATGATCAGAAAAGTAAAGGTCAGAACAGAAGAATAAAAAATATTTATACCCTATATGGGTAAATTGAGATTAGAATTCAGATTTCACTCTTTACCCTTTCAATTTGCACTGTAAGAACAGAACATTCTTCCTTCCTCCATCAAACATCCTGTTCGGCTAATAGAGTCACTGCTGGGAGACAATGTGACTTATTTAAAGCATATCCTCAAGGCATGGGCATTCATTTGAAAACTATATTGATGTAACATAGATATTACTCTTTATATTTAAAATAGCATGCTCAATGTTTAAGATATAGTATTTTCCGCATTTCAGACTTATACGTAATCTGCTGATGAAATTACAACTGAACCCATGTCAGACTCACTATTTATACACTTGGTTTTCCTTGAAAATTAAAACACTAGGCTGGAACACGAGCACACTCTTCAGGGACACTGTCTCACACGCTTGGTTGTCAGCTCCCTGCTGTTCTCCACAAATCAGCCCACAAACTACTGATCCATGTCACAGAGTTTCATCTCCCCATTTGCTGAAAGCAATTGCTTACAAACCCAACGCTTTTCATTGAGTTTGTTCTGTCGAAGATATCCTGCCTCCCTTAGTGTAATTTATGTTTATACATTTTTAAAGCAAAGGAAGTATCAATAAAATATAATAGTAATTATGAATAGAAAATCAAATATTAATAGGCTATTTCAAAATAATTTCAATAATTTTATATTATACCATTTTCTTTGACTTCATCTTCATTGTTAAGTAGCTCAAGTAATTACTTATCCTTAAATAGTTCTGATTATTGAATTAAATTAAAAATAAATTTATGAATACAATTAGTATGCATCGATAATGCTCCATTGTTGTCCATTTTGCTAAAAGGCACATACAATTGACTAGGGTTTTTGTGTTTTGTTTAATGTCTCATTTATTTAACACATTTACAGAGCAATCAACTCATAAAGAAATAATACCTAATCAACAAAACAAACAAGCAATCAAAATACAACCAGAGACACTGAAATAAAGAACAATCTGACAGTAACCAGGGAGGAAGAAGGAGAGGGATAATACAGATAATGGGGGTGGGAGCTTCAGGAAATATGCATGAAAGACACATGGACAAAGCCAAAGTGGGGGGTCGAGGGTGGGAAGTGGGATGGTTGGGGTGAGGTGGTGTGGTGGGGGAAAATGGAGACAATTGTACTTGAACAACAATTTAAAAAATAACAATAAACAAGTTATACAAAATGTGGGGTTATTTTAAAAGAAAAATTTAAATAATTTATTTATTTCAGCTCCACCTCACTCTCCAAAAGCTTTTGATACTCTTACGGATAACACATTGGGGTAAACTAAGCTACTCAGGAAATCCGTGAAGGGTAATTAAGAGAAGAGCAAGACAAAGCCATCCAGAGGTGAGCTGGAGCTTCCTGGTACTAGCTTGTGAGACTAAGTCTGTACCTGTCTTCATATGCTCCATGTTCAGGAGCAGCAGGTTAGTAGCTTGGGCCATGGGATTGAAACATGACACAAATTAGGACAATATTTCCCTTTATGTTGGGAGAGGGATTTTAGCAGCATATCACTGATGATATTCTAGCTCTGTGAACATCTACTAGGAAATATTCTGGTCTACTCCATCAAAGAGACAAAACGCTGCTCCATATGAAAGAAATATGCAGCCCAGAGCAGAGCCACCATAAATGTAACCTGGATATTTTTTTTAATCAGTATGACTTGATACTTTTAGCTAGGCATCAATAGAAAGATGATTTATAAGTTATGTCATTTCCTGGTGTACCTTATTCAATAAATTAGTGAGAAATGCACAATGATATAATTGGTTGATATTGGTAATCTAAAGTTTCTGGATATAAGTTAATTAGGTATCTGTACATACTATAATGCACCAAACAGTGCTTTGGGCTAGCTTAGACTTTACTAAGCTATTTTCTTTGGCAATAAATAAGTAGCCGGTGTGTTGTTTCTTATGTTGTCATTAGTCTGCTGCTATAAAAGCCATAAAATTATTCTAGAGAGGTTGCATCTTGCTATTTTATGTTCCAAGTATATCAAAAGCTATTTTAGACCATTAAAGTCCAAGAAAGAGATGAGGAGAGGGGTGCAAAAACAGCCTGTTTTTCTTTTATCTGGTTATATAATACATCTTTCAGACCCTCCATTATGATGTCAATGAGTTTTAGGAGATATTACAGTATGAGTAGCTAAATTTATATATTAAATTTACAAACTTAGAACCAGTTGCCTCTACATCATGTGTGGAATGTCCAGAATTGTTACTATTGCTTTCTATTAGGTAGTCATATACTCTCTAATATAGTAGTATAGCATGATTATATTTTATATTAGGTACTATATTATTATATAGCACAATATAGGCATATGTATATATACATGTATATTATATAAATAAATATACAAATAAGCAAACATAGTCACAATCCATGACCAGCATTTTTCCCCAGATAGGTGTGCTAATTTAAAAAGCATAGAGTCATGTATTTCTTTCTTTCCTCAAGGCCCAAAACCCAAAAGCAAATAATCTTATTCTGTATATTCAGTTAGGGTAGATTAGTGATGAAATAGCCAAGTCTACACTTGGACATCTTATTTTACAGTATACAGGGATGCAAGTCCAATGCATTAGGGAAGAAGCACTCATTTTGACAATGTGGTATTGGGGTGAAGATCAGGTTTCACATCAGCTCTAGTAATTAGTAATAGCTAGGTGATATGGATAAGAAAATTATAATTTTAAGATTCAGGGTTTTCATCCATAACTTCTAGAGGAATTTTAAGATTGTTGTGAGGGGTTTGTAGCATTTAGTGTATATCTTGAAGGAAAAATAGTGCTTTCAAGTATGAGATCCAGGCCATATCTATAGTTGTTGTGAAGGAATGTATTGGGGAATGAGGAGACAGTGGGGGAAAAAAAGAAAGGGAAAGAGCAGATGGAACAGACTATCTAAAAAGTGAATAAGACTAAAGTTTTGTTTAGGCAACTAGAGAAAATTTTAGTCACAGAATTATTTTCCATGGCATTTATTTAATTTAAGCCTTTTAAAATCAACAGTGCTTTTGGCTCTAGATTTTCCTAAACCAGAGAAGAACCTACAGCATACTTCATTTGGGCTTGTATTCCCATTATAAACCTGAAAAACAAGCAAGGCTCATACACGTCAGTCATGCATAACACATGTGAAGATAAATAAGAATCTGTCCTCATTTCTGATTTGAATGCACAGGATAAATTTGTAGTATAAGAAAACGATCTGATAGCAAATATCATCTAAAATCATGAACTATCTCTGGATCTTTTTATTCAAATTCTAGAGTAAGTCATGCCTAAGAAAAAATGCTGTTTTGTAATGCTGATATACTGCCCCACAATAAATTAGACCAGGTGTGGGGTGGGACTGATGCTATTAAATTCAAATGGAAGAGGACAGCTTACATTTGGCACCTGAATCCAGAAGGATCATTTGACAGGTCTCCTAAGTAATCCAAGATTGGTATTTGCTATCTCTTTAAATGGCAAACAAGAAAAATAGAATTCCAACATTAGCTACCTTCTTGTGTTCAAAGAGTTTACCTGAAAAATAAGTGCTATAAAAAATGAAGAAGTAGAAAATTTTAGGTTTCTTTAATCCTCACATTCTACCAAGACCCAGATTTTCCAGTGACGATCCAGCCTGAACGGAAGTCACTAAAATGTAATTGCAAAAATTGAGTACATTACTCTCTCTAATCCATGCATTCTTGACTGTGAACGATGGACCAACAAAGCCAGAGGATATGTACTTTCTTACAATCGTGCAGATAAGAAGGCTGTTCCACAATGAATTTAGAGAGACATGTCCAAGTCTAGATACTGGGTTGGGTGCCTTCTACAGCTTTTGTGTAAGTCACATTAAAACATCTTATGACCATTCCATTTTTTAAATAAGGAAAACCTTAAATAGGTTAATTAAACTATTCATGGATACATGGCTAGTAATTGGTAAATTAGTGCTTGAATTCAGGCCTGTCACTTTCCAAAACTCCAGCACATAAAACTACTACCCTATGTCTCTTTTAGGAATGATGATCAGAGGTTCCACACTGTGTTAGTACCCCCCCCAAAGTCTTTGGGGCTTTTTCCTCTATAATGTAACATCGCATTTCACATATTGTCCCAAATCCAGTGACTATTTACATCCAGGCCTATGAATTTTATTTATTTATTTTTGTTGAAAGACATTTATTTAAATTTTGAATTCTTTAGTGTATGGGGGTAATGCATGTAAATCATGCCCCTTGTGATCAAAAATTGTGTCATCTTTAACTAAAGATGGCTCACATATAGGACTAGTGTTTAACAAAGGATGGATGATCAGTGAATAAAAATGAATACATGAACAAATGATCATCTGGTGGGGGGGAGAGGGGAAATAAGAACATATGCGTATGTTTCTTAGAAAGATTATAGATTATATTTGATTTAAAATATAGATATAGTAGTCAAAATAGGCTATTTGAAGGAATTCTGTTTGAATAGAAAACTATTCAAAATTGCATCATGAACATTTGGAGAAATAGCTCCTCATCACCAAATTTGTAGTAGATGAATTAAACCAACAAATAACATGGGTCTCTGTATTTGTTAAAAGAATTTCATTATGGGAATACATCTACATTCTAGTAACTCTTGAAGACTTAACATCAGAATGTTGGAAAATCTTAAAGAAGCTTGAAAACGACTGTAAGAACCATTGCAGGGTGGGGGGATGACAGAGGCTGGGGCCTGTCCATATATTGCATACCGCAGAGAGAAGAAAAATTTAA